>SJYC01078249.1:0-11108 GCA_006408675.1 Madoqua kirkii | reverse complement strand
GGATTTGAAAATATACTTTAGTACTAAATAATATACTGACTTGTGCATTTAACTTAAATAACACTTATATTTACATATTATTGTTTTTAGAAATTCTGTGTATTTTTAAAGGCTTTAAGAAAAATTCTGTGTATTTTAAAAATACTTCTTGTTTTTTACCATTAATGATTACAAAGGCAGGTAAGGAGAGAAGGATAGAAATCTAAAAATTTCTGTTGAAAGCTGAGGACCATAATTTTTTTTGGCCAAATTAGGCTTTTTTAAAGTGGCAGAATAATGGGATTTGGTTATTGGTAATTGCCAAAGAATGTTGCTGAAGGGGGAAAAAAAGAGAGGTGAGTGTTTATAATTGCTAACTTTTCCAGCAGGAAGAAACAGTTCACTTTAAACAAATTTCAGCTCATATCCACAGGAATTCATATAGCTACTTCTATTGTGATGATTTATATAAGTATTTGTTTTAACTACCAAAAAAAAAAACTACCTCAGAGGAAAAACTGCCATGTCTTAAGGAATAACTGGTACTTCTGGCAAAACTTTTGATTTTCCCCTAGAATGCAGATTATCTTTAGAAAAGATACTTTGCTTATATATCAAAATTATGTCTTGTGTTTACATAGCATGGCAAAAAAGATAGCAATAAACAGCAGCAACATAAAGTGTATCCTATACTTAGAAGTGTAAAAATTTAAAGTACTCTTAAAAACAATAATCTTATTACCTGGTCAGCATCAACAAAAATGATTTTGTCCACTGCAAGAGGAAAAAGGACATCAAGAAAAAGAATTTTATAACCCCATATAATCCGCTGTTTTTCTGTCTGCTGATGAAGCCACCGGGGCCACCTATACTGGACTAGTTCATACTGGAATCCATACTCCTCAGCCATGTGTGGGATCACTTCCTAAAACACACATACAAATCAAAGAATATGTTTAAGGAACAGAAAGTAGTTTTTGTTTCAGTTTTGTTTAACATTTTAAAAGTTAGAGTTTACTACAAATCGTTACAAATGAATTGGTGAAATGTCTTAAACGGTTGTCTTCTACAACTTATATCTATTAATAAGAAATATGCTGACAAATATAAAAATTTAAGTATACATGAAAAGTGAAAAAAAGTGTTAGTCACTCAGTTGTGTCTGACTCTTTGCAACCCCATGGAAGTGTAGCCCGCCAGGCTTCTCTGTCCATGGGATTCTCCAGGCAAGAATACTGGAGAGGGTAGCCATTCCCTTCTCCAGGGGATCTTTCTGACCCAGAGATTGAACCCGGGTCTCCTGAGTTGCAGGTAGATTTTTTACTGTCTGAGCCACCAGGGAAGCCCTTTAAAGACATTAAAAAAATAGGTACACTACATTAATTAGCATGCTTATTAATTAAGATAACTGTTCCTCTAGTTTTACTACTAATGTCTGACCTGGAAAACTTAATGATAGAAAAGAAAGCCTCTGGATCTTGGAACACCTATGAATCAAACACTTCATGCACATGTCCACATGCTGGTTGATCAGAGAAACAGATGTGAAAGGTGTTAAACACACACACACACACACACACACACACAATGAGTTGTAAACTGATAAATTATATTCTTGATATAAGTATTTGAGATTTATGACCATTTACTTCAAGGATTAAGAACACAACCCCCAATAAAAACCCTGCGCACGAGGTCTGAACGGGCTTCTTTAATCAGCAACACTCCACGCACGCTGTCGCAGTTCCACTAGGAGATGCAAGCTCTGTGCACACAGCCCCACTGGGAGAGAAAAAGGAAAGCTTGCTCTGGTCTCCCCTGGATTCTGTCCTACGCGTCTCTTTGCTTTGCTGATTTTAATCTGCATCTTTTTGCTGTAAAGAACTATGTAACTCTGAGTGTAACTGCTTTTCTGAGTTCTGTGAGACCTACTGGGTTCTTGAACTTAGGGGTGGTCCTGGATACGTCCCAATTGTGCAAGTCAGCTGTGTAACTTCTGAGTCTTGGTTTTTCTGGGAATAGCACTTTATGCAGAGCAACTGAATAATGGAGGTACAGTACTCAGAAATGTACCTGGCAATACCAAGGAATAAAAGCATGGTTGGCTGTTTTTATTTCTGCTTTCACCACTGGTTTGGGTCTAGAAAGAGAACTCCTTTAACTGCCGTTGAAACAGACCCTGCCAGGAATCTGATTAATAGGAAGAAACAGGGCAAAACTGTGGGGCTAAGTAAAGGGAACAGACGTTCTAAACATAAAATACCACAGACACTAACTGTAGTGCCCGCAGGACCACAGCAACCACACACTGCATGCGATACCAGAGCCTTCACTATTCTCAGCTCTATCAAACTATTTCCTGTGGTACAGTTTTCATATGTTCTGGATACTACTGTTCTTGCCTTTGTAAAATTATGACAAAAATCAAATTTTTAAAATTAACAATCTGTACATATTTTTCATTGCCAACTTTTATCATGAAAATCCACTAATCCTAATTTTGAGTTTACTTTAAAATAAACCATATCCTGTTGAGTGTTCCGTAAAACAGAAAGCATCATAATTCTGCATAAAACAATAAACTCACATTAATAAATTCACATTAATAGAGTTTCATCCTACTTCTCTTAAGGCATTTAAATAAAGATATTAACTAGTTTTTCACTATGAATTATGCAGAAATAGAGTGAAGTGTCTTCAAATACTATGGCTGCTCATCAGAATGTAATGTATAAGAATATAATATAGGTATATATATATAGATACACATACATATGTGTATCTATCTATCTATCTATCTATATGCCTGATATAGACTAAATTGATTGCTTGTTTATTCCAACTGACAAGAGAAAGAAGCAAGTCTGAAACAGTATTTAGTTTAATTAAAGTCTAATCTGTATCATTATCTCAGTCGTGTCTGACTCTTTGCAACGCTATGGACTGTAGCCCACCAGGCTTCTCTGTCCATGGGATTTCCTAGGCAAGAGTACTGGGGTGGGCTGCCATGCCCTCCTCTAGGGGATCTTCCCCGACCAGGGATTGAACCCGTGCCTCCTGCTCCGCTGGCAGATTCTTTACTGACTGAGCCACCGGGTAAGCCCTGTGTCATTAATAGAAGGTATATAAACCGTGAAGGTCTGAACAGCCTGTCTATCTTGATAAATTCACTGGATAAGGCCATGTGTTTTGCTATTCTAGACCTCCACTTGGAGAAGATACAGATGTATCTAAAGTACCTTCTTAAAATGTCAACATCTTCAAATATTTTGGAGGCATTCTCTATGATACTTCCATATATACAGTTAAAAAATTAGCCCTTTGTAGTTTATAAATACTGTTCCCTCTTCTCAGACTCCTCCACCTTTTCATAAAACAAGGTATTTCTTTATTTACCAGAAAAAGAAAATTTACTATATATTCTTTTTTCTCTCACATCTTACTATAAAATGTGTCTGTTTTCTAACCTTAAAGAATATTGACATTTCAAATCAAACTTAAAATTTCACTGTGTTTAGAAAAAACACGTCTCTCATAATTTTAGGTAGAAAAAAGAAAAGCAAGGTGCAAAGCAATATGTACTGTGTTGTTATTTCAGTAAAAGAGTTTAAAAATATACATTTGAGCTTGTCTATACATACATCTTTCAGTTCAGTTCAGTCCAGTCGCTCAGTCATGTCTGACTCTTTGCAACCCCATGAATCACAGCACGCCAGGCCTCCCTGTCCATCACCAACTCCCGGAGTTCACCCAAACTCATGTCCATCGAGTCGGTGATGCCATCCAACCATCTCATCCTCTGTCATCCCCTTCTCCTCCTGCCCCCAATCCCTCCCAGCATCAGAGTCTTTTCCAATGAGTCAATTCTTTGCCTGAAGTGGCCAAAGTACTGGAGTTTCAGCTTCAGCATCAGTCCTTCCAATGAACACCCAGGACTGATCTCCTTTAGAATGGACTGGCTGGATATCCTTGCAGGGCAAGGGACTCTCAGGAGTCTTCTCCAACACCACAGTTCAAAAGCATCAATTCTTCAGCACTCAGCTTTCTTCACAGTCCAGCTCTCACATCCATACATGACTACTGGAAAAACCATAGCCTTGTCTAGATAGACCTTTCTTGGTAAAGCAATGTCTCTGCTTTTGAATATGCTGTCTAGGTTGCTCATAACTTTCATTCCAAGGAGTAAGCGTCTTTTAATTTCATGGCTGCAGTCACCATTGGAGCCCCCCAAAATAAAGTCTGACACTGTTTCCACTGTTTCCCCATCTATTTCCCATGAAGTGATGGGACCAGATGCCATGATCTTTGTTTTTTGAATGTTGAGCTTTAAGCCAACTTTTTCACTCTCCTCTTTCACTCTCATCAAGAGGCTTTTTAGTTCCTCTTCACTTTTTGCCAGAAGAGTGGGGTCATCTGCATATCTTTGGCAGGTATGAAAATAACAACATTGGTTTCCTGTGAGAAAGTGAACTGGGGATCAAGGGAACAGAAGTGGGAGATTTTTTTCACTGTAATTTCTTTCATTCTTTTAAACTTTAAAAATTATTTTCGGACCATGTGAGTGTATTCCTTTCCAAAACATTAGATTAAAAAAGTACCTACCTTAAAAAGCGTTCATATAAATGGCCAGAAGCAACTGAAAAAATGTTTAGAACATCTTTTTCCTTAGTATCTTCTTGTTTATGCAGGCTCCTTGTAAAACTTGGAATAAAAAAAAAAAAACTACTGATCATTAGTTTCTTATTACACATCTACACACTTTATATATCTAAATAAAGTACTGAATTTGATGAGACAGAAAATGGGAATGCTTTTCAAAACGAATGGTTAGTACACTGTAAATAAGTACTTACCCGAAAAATTATGATTTATATTTAAATGTGACAATATAACTTGAAATTTTATGATTTTTTAAAAAATGGACAACACAGAATCCAATTACATTGTAGGTTAATGAGATAACACTTTTGAATCTTTGTTAGTTACAAAAGTTATCTTAAGAGCACAGAATGAGTTGCAGCATGCCATGGCCACATGCAGTGTACTGAAGCTTTTGTTACAACAGAGATATTTTTGAAATCTTTTCTCACTGTAAACCCCCCAAACCAAGAAAAATACAGTTGATTCAGGGAGGGGAAGAAAAAAATCACTTGAAGATAGGATTAAAACTAAGATATAAAAGTGAAAGCACTTTAACATACACTTATGTGTCTGGAGTAGTCACCATCCCCCAAGACTTATCTTCTCTTCAACAAAGCAGCGCTTTGTTTTGGTATCCCTTCTGCACAGTAAGTGGCTACGCCACAGTTTAACAATATCTTTATTCCTTTCTGTCTCTACCTTCTGGTTTCAATGGAAGCTATGAACAGATACTCTTTAAAATGCCCAGATTCTAAACAAGTCTACACAGAACTCATCTCAAAAGGAGTGAGTTTGAGGCTTTCTTGATCAGGAACCAGTTCAACAGCATACTGGGACAGTGACATCATTCTTCTCATCAAACAAGAAGTCAACTTACAGAAAGAGAGGCCTAAACTGGGCAAGCTCTTTCTTGTAAACATTTGTCTGAAAGTGAAGGCAGCACAGATAACAGAACTGTGTTAGAGAAAGTTTCTGGGCCACATCACCTGAATGCTCAGAGTCAGCTCTGCTCCTGAACCCTTTAGATGTGTGAGCCGATATATTCCTTTTCTGATTAATACAGGTCCCAACCTAACTTAAATATTTCCTGTAACACTTAACATCTCAGCTAACCTGGTCTACTTCCTGCTCTGTGAGAAACATACCCAATCTTTCTGACTTCAGGTAACCAGGCACCTTCTGTCTCTGTCCATCCTTTAGAATATATCTTAGCCTGCACTCCTCCACAGTCTTTTCTGAGGTTCCTTCTCTCCTCTGGTTTGAATAGCTCTTTATGTTCATCTGCCCTACAGCTCCAGTTTCCTATCATGTATCAGTAACATTTATGTATTTGTCTTACCGTTTCTAGAGAAGATCTGTGCTTAATTTAAATGTTTACCATGTGGAGGGCTTCCACATACTAGACTCTTGATGGGTCTATAGTTATACATTAACACATCCATTAGCAACTACCTTTTAATGGAATCCCACATTCCTTTCTTCTTTTCACCTTTATCGGAAAGGATATCTTCCTTGATTTTATCTGGCTTCTTCCGTACCTAGATAGCATGTTAAAAAAGAGAAACTTTGGAATTCTATACTTAGATAGCATGGTAAAGAAAAACTTTAGAATTTTATAGATTTAAATATTATGCTGCATAGATAGAAATATCTTGGGCAGGTGACCCTTGTAAATCTAAGATGTGGTTTAGTCACTAAGTCATGTATGACTTTGTGACTCCTTGGACAGTAGTCCACCAGGCTCTTCTGTCCACGGGATCTTCCCCACCCAGGGATCGAACCTGGGTTTCCTGCATTGCAGGTGGATTCTTTACCAACTGAGCCACGAGGGAAGCCTTAAATAGTTACAGTAAATGAAGCCCAAAAAGATATTAGTACTTTATGGACACAGTCTGGTTTCAACAATCAGTTCAGTCTGTTTTCAGTTCTTCTCTAATAACCTCCACACTGCTAAATAATGTGCTTACACTTGTACTTACTGATTTACCAACTGTAGATGTCACCTACTGTGTATCTGATTCACAGAGTTTAGATATTATTTGTTCTTTGTAACAAAAAGACGAGTAGCTTACTTGTATCACTCTTCCCTTCCCCTCTCTGTCTGAACGTTCTAGTAATACTATCTTTATCATTAGTTTTTCTACTGAGTATTTTTGTAACTTTAAGTAATCCTTAAATGTACATTTTTTATTCCAACAAATTCAACAGTTTCTCTTGCACATATCCTACGATATGGATACTAGCATCTCTACCTCTTCCCTTTGTCTCAACTTAAAGCAGACACATTACTTTGTCGACTAAGGTCCGTTTAGTCAAGGCTATGGTTTTTCCAGTGGTTATGTATGGATGTGAGAGTTGGACTGCGAAGACGGCTGAGCGCTGAAGAATTGATGCTTTTGAACTGTGGTGTTGGAGAAGACTCTTGAGAGTCCCTTGGACTGCAAGGAGATCCAACCAGTCCATTCTGAAGGAGATCGGCTCTGGGATTTCTTTGGAAGGAATGATGCTAAAGCTGAAACTCCAGTACTTTGGCCATCTCATGCGAAGAGTAGACTCATTGGAAAAGACTCTGATGCTGGGAGGGATTAGGGGCAGGAGAAGGGGACGACCGAGGATGAAATGGCTGGATGGCATCACTGGCTCGACGGACGTGAGTCTGAGTGAACTCCGGGAGTTGGTGATGGACAGGGAGGCCTGGCGTGCTGTGATTCATGGGGTCGCAAAGAGTCGGACATGACTGAGCGACTGGACTGAACTGAACATTAGCTAAACCTTTACTTTAGCATTGTAAATATGCATAAAATTTACATTTACCTGGTCAATATAACTATCTTTTGTATTCTTTATTCTGCAACTTGAAAAATCAATAAAAAGTACCTATTGTGACACTGTAAATATCGCTCAACTGAGTCTCAAAGATCACTACATTTCCTCCACAGTCACAGTGGTATGACCACCATGCTCTTCTTGGCTCACACGGATTCTGCTTTCTCACATGAGTAATAAGTACTTTTTTCCTGGAATTTTATTTTTCGTGTGGAAAGATATTTCTTCATCATATACCTAATATTTTCCCGTTTATTATTCATTGTCTGGAATTCCTATCTTCTTGAAGACATTTTTCTTGGGGCTTAACAATGAACTGCCTCTTTCAAGCATTCTTTGCATTGGTTTTCACATTAATTTCATCATTTCTTGAAATACCCATTTTCCTTCCTTGTTCTTTATTCTCTTTGTGATGGCAGACACCTTCAGGAACAGGCGTGAAAGGTAATTTTTCTAAATATTCACCCTTCAGAGAATATTTGACTAAAGAATCCCAGGTTCAAAATAATTCTCCTCAAAACACTGAAGAGTTTTATTGTCTTGAAAAATAAAACATCGTATGCTAGAGTCATTCTAAGGTCATCGAAGTGACTCGTCTTTTCTCTTTGGTAGTTTCTAGGCTCTTGTGTGGGCCATTTCTCACTCATTCTCATTTGTGGAGCCCTTGATGTGAATATGTTTGCCTCTCTTTACCTGTGTGATACTTTCCCGCCTCCATTTTCTGTCCTTTCTTCCTGGAATTCCTACTGGTGAGCTACTGAAATTCATGCGCTGACTCTTTATGTTGCTTATCTTTTCTCTTCCCTTTTCGCCATCCTTTTGTGTAATTTGGAAACACGGAAGGTTAACAGATAGAACTGTTATTAAAAAAACAAGTGAAGGACCTAGGTATGGTTAGGCTGTAGAACGTATGCTTCAGCCATAGCATGACTATCACCGTCAACAAAGTTTGATGACTGGTGAAGAGTCAGACCTGCTCTATACCAGTCAAGAACAGGTAAAAGTAGAGCCAATATGGAGAGTGAAAAAATCCAGCTCACCAAAAAGAAAACTTAATAAAGCAATTTTCAATGGTCAAAATTTCTCACATTTAAAACACCTCAAGTCTCCCAGCAGAAATAATATTTTCCTTTCCTGTTTGTAGGGCTAGGATAATACTAGCTGGAATGCTGGTCTTAAAGGGCTTGGGTTGACTTTGTAACTCAAGCAGCTGCTCTGAGTTTATGGGGTTTTCATCTGAAATGATTAGAAGGAAATGTATCAAGGCCAGAATGTAAGTTTCTGCTCCTGAGAAAAGAAGTCAAAGTCAAAACAGGAAAAACAGTATCAAAGGTGAGTGTAAACAACATGAATACACTGATCACGGATAAAGAGCAGAGGTGATGAAGAACAGGTTATTATGTGGGATGCAAGGCAAATTTTGATTAATTTGGTAGTTTAAGATCTATGCAGTAACTATATAAGTTAAGGGTTCTGGTTGCCTACTGTTATGCTTCAAATAATACCTGTACCTCATCCTGTCTTTCATCACCTTCTTTAACTCCACTTAAATGGATTTTTTTAAATACTGAAAAGTATTTGTAAAGCTTAATTACCTTACCCTTATGGCAGACATATAAGGAGGGTTCCATTAGGAACTCTGTATTATAGATAAGAAAAATGAGATAGAAAGAGTTTAAGCAATCTGTCCAGCGAGTGAGTGGCAGAGCCAGGTTTAACCCTGGTGTCAGATTTCACACTCTATTCTCTATGCCTTTTATATACTCTCTGTTGTATATTCCTCTTTTTCCATGTCTCTGTTGCATGTGGGATACTTCTTTTGGTCTATCTTCCAACTCACTATCTCTTGAGGCCTGTTAAAGCCAAAAACTGAATTCTCTTGTCATTGTATTGCTCAGTTTTAGCAGTTCTACTTTAAAAAAAAATCAGATATGCACTTTTTATAGTTTTTTATTCCCTGCAATTGTTTTCAAGCTTGTCTTTTATTTCTTTAAACACTGTAGGCATAGTTGTTTCAGTGTCTCTGTCAATAACACTGACATACGGAGCATTTGTATATCTGCTTTCTGTTACTCACTGTTTCTGCTGGTTTTGTGTATTTGTATATAGTAGTCTTATTCCGGAGATATATGGATATCTCTGTCAGATGCCTGTAAAACCTTATCCATCTGGAACTATTTTAGTACAAATTCAAGGTTCAGGGTTCCCTTGATTGCTCTGTTGTAGTTATTCAAACAATAACACATTGTTGTTGCTAAGTCATATCTGAATCTTTGTAACTCCATGGGCTGCAGTGTGCCAGGCTTCCCTGCTCTTTGCCATTATTTGGATGCTATTAATTTTGGCGAAAAGACTGTGTGGTATGCTTTACTATGGTTCATCCTTCCCCTGAAGCTATAGCCAGCTTATAGCATAGAGCATCTTCTAATAGATGACCCACTTTGTAAGGGTCAAGAGTTTCAATTTCTGTCCCCATCACCTTGCAAATTAAATCACAGTGATAGTTCAAGTGAACCAGAATGGACAAATGTTCGAGGGCAACAGCAGCTTTCTTGGGTTATAGAAGCTTCTGTGCTTGCTCATTTCACTAGGCTCTCATTTTCTGTTTAATTTTGTTTTTGTATTTCCTTGTTATCATTGCTGTCAGCTCCTCATTGCTTTTAAAATGTTAATAAATATTTCAACCAACAATTTTTTGCTTTTTACTGATTTCACGTATTAAGTAGGTGGGTTCATCCAAAAGAATTAATGCTGCCATCATTAAAAATTTTGCTGGTTTTTGTTTCTGTAAAGGAAAGAAAAATCACTTTGTTTTTCCTGTTGAAATGGATAGCTTTTCAACATGTATTCCTAATCTCATCTCCAAAGCCTAATTTATAATATCGTGCTCACTTGCTTCAGTTATATCTGACTCTTTGTGACCCCGTGGACTGTAGCCTGCCAGGCTCCTCTGTCTGTGGGATACAACAAGAAAGAATACTGGAGTGGGTTGCCATGCCCTCTTCCAGGGGATCTTCCTGACACAAGGATTGAACCCACGTCTCATGCATCTCAGGCGGATTCTTTACTGCTAAGCCACCAGTGAAGCACAGTTTATAACATTATTTGGCTGCAAATAGAGTAGAAACATCATAACTTAAAAAAATTCTTTTCTTCTATGTTTAAGTGTGCTGCTTTCCCTTCATGATTTAATTCCCTTCCTCCTTCCATTGCCAGAGTTTCAATATGACATTTTAGGTAGTAAAACTGTGAAATTATTTGTAAAATAAAAAGTAATTGAGAACAAAAAAGGTAATTCTTAATATTATGAACAAAGTCTATGAAGTGTTTTGGCCTCACACACTTGTACTTCCAGTATTTTGCTTTTGAAGCTGTTTAAAACAACGACAACATCTCCTAGGTCTGGTGGAGAGTCAGTTCCTTCATGCCTAGAAGCACAAAAACATGTAAATGTTTATGCCCAATTTAAGAAAAGACATACAATTATAATCATATAAATCACAGAATAAATTCATTCTGAAATAATCATAAGTATAATCTTATTGGTGCATATGTAATATTTACTGTTTGTATAGTCAATTAAGGTATGCTGCAATACATTATAATTTTCAAAATTACCCAATTTTAACTTAAATAAGAATATACACAAATAACTCACTAAA
>SJYC01078248.1:0-16971 GCA_006408675.1 Madoqua kirkii | reverse complement strand
TAAGAATATACACAAATAAATCACTAAATTTGATATCGCCTAACTCAGAAAAGTAGATTATAGCTTATCTTTAATACTGTATATTAAGATTATCACAAAAGTAATCTTTCACATATTATAATAATTAAAATGTGAAATATTTTCTAGACTTTCAGTTGTTTATAAAGTGTAACAAAAGGAATTGCACACAACTATTTTACAGTATCTATTAGCCATTTTCAAATACCAAAATTTGAAGCACATTGTTAAACTTATAAGACTGAAAATATGTCTCTCGTGTCCATCTGCATCACTTGAAGCCGTTTTGTATTACACATCATGCATTTCACTGTCAGTTTTCCACACTGCATAAGTCAATCAAATATGACAACTTTGCTCAAAAAATTTTTATAGTATTTTCACTATGAACTGAAAAATGCTACTGTAAAAAACATTTACAATAAAACTGAATTTTTTCACAGAGGGAAAACAACAGATGTCAAATTAGTAGATACTTTGCATTCAGTCAGATTTATAACACATGCTTGAAAATTTTCCTAAAATGAAAACCTGGGGATTCTAGGGCTATGCTGACTCTCATATGCCTTTGACTCTTACTCCCAGTTCCTCTGATGAGGTACCCAAACCACAGTAGGAGGCACAGCCCTGCCCAGGATTATAATCACTAGGAAAAAAAAAAGTATTCCAACTTATGAAGTAGAAATAGTCAAAGCCACAGTGAGCTATCACCTCACTCCTGTCAGAACGGCTATCACACAAAAAAGAACACAAGTAATAAATGTTGGCAAGGATATGGAGAAAAGGGAACCTTCTTACGCTGCTGGTGGGATTGTAAACTGCTACAGTCACTATGGACAGCAGTATGGAGATTTCTCAAAAAACTAAAAATAGAACTACCATATGACCCAGCAATTTCAGTCCTGAGTATATACCCAAAAGAAACAAAAACACGAACTTGAAAAGACAGATGTTCACCCCACTGTTCATAGCAATATTACTTATAATTGCCAAGAATGGAAACAACATAAATATCCCTCAACAAATGAACAGATAAAGAAGCCACGGGAGTGGGGGTGGACTCTGTGTGTGTGTGTGTGTGTGTGTGTGTGTGTGTGTGTGTGCGCGCGCAGCCATTTAAACATTAAAAAGAATGAAAAATGCATTTGCAGCAACACAAATGGACTTGGAGGGCATTATGTTAAGATAAGTCAGACAGAGAAAGACAAATACTGAACGATATCACTTATTTGAGACATCTAAAAAATACAACAAACTAGGGAATAAAACAAAAAAGGAGCAGACTGACTGATACAGAGAATAAAGCAGTGGTTACCAGTGGGGCGAAGGAAGAGGAGGGCAGAGCACTAGAGGAATAGGGGAAAAAGTGTTATTATGGAATTACATGAAATTATGTGTGTGAAACTTCTGAAAATTGTAAAGTACTTGAGAATTTAGACTCTTTCCATTCAATAAAAAAAAAAGCACTAAAAAAGAATTGAGCATTCTCAGCTTTGTGTACTTAAATTATTAAGCATGTTTGCTGAATGACACCATGTTCTAGGCACTATAAGAAAAAGGGGAAAAACAATGGAAAAAAGGCACAATAACCCCTACTCCTATATTATCCTTGTTGAGCACACTGCCTATTATAATAATAGGTGTTCAATGAATACTTGCTGAAATAAATGAAAAATTAAAGATATTAAGCCTGGAGAAGGAAATAGCAACCCACTCCAGTATTCTTACCCAGAGAATACCATGGACAGAGGAACCTGGCGAGCTACAGTCCATGGGCTCACAAGAGTCGGACACGACTTAGCAACTAAACCTCCTCCTACAGACATTAAGAGGTATAAAAAAGTTTACTAGGTGTTGGCAACCCTTTCATGGATTAGAACGTTGTTGTGGAGAAGGGGCTTGCATAACTCAATGAAGCTATGAGCCATTCCCAGGAGGGTCACTCGAGACAGTCCCATCACTTTATGGCACACAAAAGGAGAAAAAGTGGAAACAACGGCAGGTTTGGTTTTCTTGGGCATCAAAATCACTGCAGATGGTGACTGCAGCCATGAAATTAAAAGATGCTTGCTCCTTGGAAGGAAAGCTATGACAAACCTAGACAGTGAATTAAAAAGCAGAGCATCTCTTTGCCAACAAAGATCTGTATAGTCAAAGCTACAGTTTTTACAGCAGTCAAGTACAGATGTGAGAGTTGGATCATAAAGAAAGCTGAGTGCTGAAGAATTGATGCTTCTGAACTGTGGTGTTGGAGAAGACTCTTGAGAGTCCCTTGCACTGCAAGGAGATCCAACCAGTCAGTCCTAAAGGAAATCAACCCTGAATATTCAGTGCAAGGACTGACACTGGAGCTGAAACTCCAATACTTTTGCCACCTGATGCAAAGAGCCGACTCATTAGAAAAAACCCTAATGTTGGGAAAGAGTAAAGACAAAAGGAGAAGGGGACAGCAGAGGGTGAGATGGTAAGCTAGCGTCACTAACTCAAGGACATGAATTTGAGCAAATTCTGGGATATAGTGGAGGACAGAGGAGCCTGGCGTGCTGCAACCCTGAATATTCAGTGCAAGGACTGACACTGGAGCTGAAACTCCAATACTTTTGCCACCTGATGCAAAGAGCCGACTCATTAGAAAAAACCCTAATGTTGGGAAAGAGTAAAGACAAAAGGAGAAGGGGACAGCAGAGGGTGAGATGGTAAGCTAGCGTCACTAACTCAAGGACATGAATTTGAGCAAATTCTGGGATATAGTGGAGGACAGAGGAGCCTGGCGTGCTGCAGTCCATGAGGCTGCGAAGAGCTGGACATGACTTAGCGACTGAACAACAGGTGTGGGCAAACTATGGCTGGTGAGCAAAATGAAGTTGGTGGGTGAGTTTTGTATGGCCCCTGCACTAAAAATGGTTTTTACATTTTAAAATGGTTGTTGAAAAAAACAATATTGGCAAAAATCATATGCACCTCAAACAGTAAATATTTATACTATTGGTTGCTTATTAAAAAAAATATGATATCTGCTTTGTACTAGGCTCATTGATGAGTAGGAAATTTACTGGGACACCAATTCTTATCTATAAAAATGAAAAACAACATAATTTATAGATAATGGCTTTTCTAGATAAAACATACATATTATAAAATTATGATTAAATATTTAGTTTTAGAAAGCTAATGATGTCTATTGATTTTCAACTTTTCAAATCAGACTATAAAGAAATAAAACAATTATTAATGATCATAAAACAGAATGAAAGTGCTGAAAAGTTTAACAATGTATAAGACAATATGAAGTGAAAATGTAGGGTGAGCAGTAATGTCACTTAAGGTACACAAATGCCCAGTGAACAAACTAAAACTAGTGGTTTAGCCATAGCAAAAGGTAGAAAAGGGAATGGCCATTGATTTAAGTAAGCTAAAATCAGACTATAAAGAAATAAAACAATTATTAATGATCATAAAACAGAATGAAAGTGCTGAAAAGTTTAACAATGTATAAGACAATATGAAGTGAAAATGTAGGGTGAGCAGTAATGTCACTTAAGGTACACAAATGCCCAGTGAACAAACTAAAACTAGTGGTTTAGCCATAGCAAAAGGTAGAAAAGGGAATGGCCATTGATTTAAGTAAGCTAAGACACTATATATTACAGCAGAAAATAAGTGCATAACATCAAAAATTCACAAATCAAGAGGTAGCAATGTAAGCATCAAGAGGTAGGAATATAAGCATATTACTAAGAGATAAAAGGTAAACCAACAAAAGAAACTAAATTTGCAATTAGTTCATAGTTCTTGCCTCCAGGAGGCTGGAATAAGAATGTAAGTGGAGCATGGGCTGTTGCTTTTCATTATAAATTAACATCATAATTAAATATAAAACAGTTAAAGCAAACTTGAAAAAGAATAAAGTAGGAATCATTCTACTCCAAATCAAGTCTTACTATATGGATACATTACTCAAGATAATATGATATTTCTAAAGGGATATGTACATAGATTAATGGAACTGAATAAATAACCCAGTAATAGACCCATACAAATATGTCAAACAGATTTTTGACAAGGGTGTAAAAACAATTTATCAGGAAGGATAGGTTTTTATAAGAAATGATACTACAGAAATTGGAATCCATAGGCAAAATGAATAAACAAATAAGTGAACCTCAACTTAATCTCACATCTCATATAAAAATTAACTCAAAATAGATCACAGACTTAAATTGCAAAACATAAAACTGTAAAAATTTTAGAAAAGAAAACTGAGAAACATTGTTTTAGAAATGGAGAACAGGATAGTGCTTGGCAAGGTTTGGGAATAGAGGAGGGCAGGTACAGGAAGAAGACGGTGTGGTTATAAAAAGGGCAACACAAAGAATCGCTGTGGGACAGAACTCTTCCATACCTTGACTGCAGCTTAGACACATGAACACACTCTGTGACAGAACTGTAGAGAACTAAGTACACACGCACACACAAAGTAAAACTTGGACAGCAACGTGGGTAAGATATTGATGTCAATATCCTGGCTGTGATATTATACTGCTGCTGCTGCTAAGTCGCTTCAGTCATGTCCAACTCTGTGCAACCCTATAGATGGCAGCCCACCAGGCTCCCCCGTCCCTGGGATTCTCCAGGCAAGAACACTGGAGTGGGTTGCCATTTCCTTCTCCAACGCATGAAAGTGAAAAGTGAAAGTGAAGTCGCTCAGTCGTGTCTGACTCTTAGTGACCCATGGACTGCAGCCCACCGTCTATGGGATTTTCCAGGCAAGAGTACTGGAGTGGGGTGCCATTGCCTTCTCTGGCTCTCATCACTATACAGCTTGTAAACAAATGTTGTCTTTTATTGCTTTTTTATATGCTTATGTTTCTTATTTTGTTATATCAATAATTGATATATCCATGGGATTTTCCAGATGTTACTATAGGGGGAAATCAGGTAAAGGATACTCAGGATCTCTCTGTAATATTTCTTATAACTGTGTGTAAATTTTGCATTTATCTCAAAATAAAAAGTTTTAATTAATTATTAAATATAAAAATATATCTTCTTTATAAACTCAAAGAAAGAATATATATGTAAGGGATGAACATAAAAGATATTAAGTGAAATTAGTGAAATAAGTCAGAAAAAGACAAATATTTACCATATGATTTTATTTATATGTGGAATCTAAAAAATAAAACAAATGAACAAATATAACAAAACAGAAGCAGAGTCAAAGATACAGAGAACAGAGAGGTGTTTGCCAAAGGGGTAGGGGGAGGATCGAGGAAATAGTCAAACCACATGGTGTATACCTTAACCTACACAGGGCTGTACATCAATTATATCCCAATAAAACTGGAATAAAAAGAAACACACACACACACACTGCACCTTATTAGAGGCACAGAGTATTAAGAATTAAGTCATTATTATTTCCTAGAAAATATAGGACAAATTGGATACAGGATATCAGAGAGGTAGGAGAAATACTAGTTAAGAATGAAACAGCCTTTCCCGGTGGTGACGACCTCCTCACGAGAACATGCCTCTTGCAGAGGATCCTCTTCATCCCTCTCCAGAACAGGAGAAGAGGAAACAGAAGTGCCTGAGGCAGAGACCCAGTTCCTATTTCATGGATGTAAAATGCCCAGGATGCTATAAAATCACTACCGTCTTCAGCCAGGCACAAACAGTAGTTTTGTGTGTTGGCTGCTCTACTGTCCTCTGCCAGCCTACAGGAGGAAAAGCAAGTCTTACAGAAGGAAGCTCTTTCAGACGGAAGCACACTGTATCAAGATGAATGGGAAACCATCCCAATAAACACGTTTTGGATACAAAAACAAACATCAAACAAACGAAAAGAAAGAAACAAATTTTAAGGAGGTGGTAAAATAAACTGTGGAAAATTCTGAAAGAGATGGGAATCCCAGACCACCTGACCTGCCTCTTGAGAAATCTGTATGCAGGTCAGGAAGCAACAGTTCGAACTGGACATGGAACAACAGACTGGTTCCAAATAGAAAAGGAGAATGTCAAGGCTGTATATTGTCACCTTGTTTATTTAACTTATACGCAGAGTACATCATGAGAAATGCTGGGCTGGAAGAAGCACAAGCTGGAATCAAGACTGCCAGCAGAAATATCAATAACCTCAGATATGCAGATAACACCACCCTTATGCAGAAAGTGAAGAGGAACTAAAAAGCCTCTTGATGAAAGTGAAAGAGGAAAGTGGAAAAGTTGACTTACAGCTCAACATTCAGAAAACAGTTAATGGCATCTGGTCCCATCACTTCATGGGAAATAGATGGGGAAACAGTGGAAAGTGTCAGACTTTATTTTTTGGATTCCAAAATCACTGCAGATGGTGACTGCAGCCATGAAATTAAAAGGTGCTTAATCCTTGGAAGAAAAGTTATGACCAACCTAGATAGCATATTCAAAAGCAGAGACATTACTTTGCCAACAAAGGTCCGTCTAGTCAAGGCTATGGCTTTTCCTGTGGTCATGTATGGATGTGAGAGTTGGACTGTGAAGAAGGCTGAACAATAAACTGTGGAAAATTCTGAAAGAGATGGGAATACCAGACCACCTGACCTGCCTCTTGAGAAATCTGTATGCAGGTCAGGAAGCAACAGTTCGAACTGGACATGGAACAACAGACTGGTTCCAAATAGAAAAGGAGAATGTCAAGGCTGTATATTGTCACCTTGTTTATTTAACTTATACGCAGAGTACATCATGAGAAATGCTGGGCTGGAAGAAGCACAAGCTGGAATCAAGACTGCCAGCAGAAATATCAATAACCTCAGATATGCAGATAACACCACCCTTATGCAGAAAGTGAAGAGGAACTAAAAAGCCTCTTGATGAAAGTGAAAGAGGAAAGTGGAAAAGTTGACTTACAGCTCAACATTCAGAAAACAGTTAATGGCATCTGGTCCCATCACTTCATGGGAAATAGATGGGGAAACAGTGGAAAGTGTCAGACTTTATTTTTTGGATTCCAAAATCACTGCAGATGGTGACTGCAGCCATGAAATTAAAAGGTGCTTAATCCTTGGAAGAAAAGTTATGACCAACCTAGATAGCATATTCAAAAGCAGAGACATTACTTTGCCAACAAAGGTCCGTCTAGTCAAGGCTATGGCTTTTCCTGTGGTCATGTATGGATGTGAGAGTTGGACTGTGAAGAAGGCTGAGCACTGAAGGATTGATGCTTTTGAAAGGTGGTGTTAGAGAAGACTCCTGAGAGTCTCATGGACTGCAAAGAGATCCAACCAGCCCATTCTGAAGGACATCAGCCCTGGGATTTCTTTGGAAAGAATGACGCTAAAGATAAAACTGCAGTACTCTGGCCACCTCATGCGAAGAGTTGACTCACTAGAAAAGACTCTGATGCTGGGAGGGGTTGGGGGCAGTAGGAGAAGGGGACGACAGAGGATGAGATGGCTGGATGGCATCACCGACTCAATGGACGTGAAGTTGAGTGAACTCCAGGAGATGGTGATGGACAGGGAGGCCTGGCGTGCTGCGATTCATGGGGTCGCAAAGAGTCGAACACGACTGAGCGACTGAACTAAACTGAACTGAATTGAAGACGTTTCTACTTAACTAGGGATGAAAATCCATGGCAACTATCTTATGGTGCCTTCTTGAACAGAATACACCCAAACTATACCATAGGATGTAACTGCTGAGTGTGAACTCTGAACTTGACTCTCCAAGACCGGATATTAACTCTGTCAATTATTAGCAGTATGATCCTGGGCAAGTTATTGAAACCCTTCTATGCCTCAGGTTCCTTATAATATATGAATTATATAAGCTTATTATGAGAACAAAAAAATTAATGTATATAAAAATCTTAGAAGAGCACCTCATATTCAGACTTAGTTGACTGTATTATTACCAGATCACAAGGCAACATAAGCTAAAATTTTTCTGCTTCTTTCTTATTTCTTATGGTGTTTTCATACTTCTACTGAGTTTATTCCGCAGTGTCTGGGCAAACTGACACCTCTGCATCTCTGAATTCTAAAGCTGTTTGAAAGCAGGCCAGAGAAGCACAGTATTGTGTAGGTGGCTGCTCATCCATTCTAGTATACACAATGTTACTTGCAAAGGGAAACCAGTTCAACACATCTCTCTCAAATCAGTCCTCCCTTTCCTGACTTTGATTTCCAACAAGTCTTTGTTTTGTGAGTCCAGCACAAATTTAGAGACAATTCTGCATTTTCTGCATTTCTGCATTTCTTGCTTGCTCATCAGCAAGCAAGCTATTTATTCTCTGACAAAGTGCAATGCATCATAGGTAATGAAACACTCATTTGCCAAAGAGAAACTGTAATCATCATTTTCCAGGCTTTTGCTGATAATTTTTTTCCTTATTTTGAAACTCTCTTGACTGATGAAGACTGACGGACAGTAACGGTCTAGACTGAAGTTGGTGGCCTGAAATCCCCTACAGATAGACCTGTTCTGCTTGTCAGAGAGATGCAGAAGGAGCTGTTGAAGTAGCCCTGAAGCCTACAGGATGACAGCTGAGAGAATCCTACTCTATGAGAGCCTGATCTTTACTTGCATAAATATATGACTCATGGAAAAGGAATAAATATTTCTTACATTTCTGGGCATGAATTATATGAAGCTCATATTTTCTAATGAACCACAATATGATCACTTTTAGGGAAAATACCAAGTTGGTGGTATTGGTACATTTTTTCTTTAATAAGGACAAGTACTGACCTGGCAGCAATCGCCATTGGCATACCATACACAACATGCAGCCAGAGAAACAACAACAACAAAAAAACACGCAGTGAGAATACCAGAATATAGTCCCATGATGTGGCTTCTGTTAATGTCACTTCATATCTTTAGATAGTTATGAGTTCAAATGTCAGTATTATAGATATTGATAAAGAATAGTCAGATAACTGGAATTCAGGAAAGAATATTTAGTAAGAAAATTAGAGTAGAACTAGGGCTATGACTTACTTTGTTAGACTGCTTTTATCATTTGAGTCATAAGAATATTGGAGTGGGTTTACCATTTCCTTCTCCAGGGGATCTTCCCAACCCAGAGATCAAACCCACATCTCCTGTGTTGGCAGGTGGATTATTTACCACGATGGAATGTTACTCAGCCATAAAAAAGAACGAAATAAAGCCATTTGCAGCAACATGGATGGTTCTAGAGATTGTCATATTAAGTAAGTCAGAAAAAGACAAATCTCAAATGATATCACTTATATGTGGAATCTATTTTTTTAAAAGCTACAAATTAACTTATCTACAAAACAGAAATAGAGTTACACATATAGAAAATAAACTTATGGTTACCAGGGGTAAGGAGCGGGGCAGGGGTAAACTGGAAGATTAGGATTGACATATATACACCACTATACATAAAATAGACAACTAACAAGGACCTACTGTATAGCACAGAGAATTATACTCAATACTCTCTAAAGGCCTATATGTGAAAACAATCTAAAACAGGGTGCATAGATCTATATGTATAATAGATTCACTTTGCTGTACATCTGAAACTAACACAACACTGTAAAAAAAAAAAAAAAACCCTCCCAACCTATAATAAGGTCAAAATAGTCTCACAGAGAATGAAAAATAAAATACTAACAGAGATCAGTTTAAATAGATGAGAGATTTTTAATACGGTCTATGTATTCACAGATCTCTAGAGCCAAATATATATAAAATTCAGTATAGAATAAAAGTTACATATGAAAGGTGACTAAAACATAAATGACACCAAATTAAGATGTAAATATTCATCAATAGAAACCTCAAGATTTACCCATTCCAAATTCAACTACTAAGTGAAGATATGATAAAGGAAGAGAAATACCATAATAAAGTTAATACAATCTATGCAAAAAGGAAAACTCAATGTATTTTTCAATGAATGTATTCTTGGGAACAGCTCATCAGGGATTATAAACTCTTTAAGGATCAAGGTGTATAATGATTGTTGAGAGACCCTCAGCAAAATAAAAAGAACAAAAGACTACAATGTCACTTCATATCTTTAGATAGTTATGAGTTCAAATGTCGGTATTATAGATATTGATAACAAAGAATAGTCAGATAACTGGAATTCAGGAAAGAATATTTAGTAAGAAAATTAGAGTAGAAATAGGGCTATGACTTACTTTGTTAGACTGCTTTTATCATTTGAGTCATGTATCAGGATATATTCTGAACCTTCAGCTAAAAGAAGTTACTCCAGGGGCCCAATAGCCTGAAATTACATATTGAAACTTTCTATAGAGACAAGAATGTCTGATTCATGTTCCCTTTCTAGTGACTCACTTATCTATATATAAAGTATAAAGTTTCTAAGCAAACACAAATGTTAATGAATGTTCACTGTGGTCACCTAAGGCTCAGGAGATATAATTATTTTAAAATTGTTGACCATATTTTCTAAAGTTTATTCGGTAAACATATGTTACTTTAGTTAGGGAAAGTTATTAAAATTATTTAAAGATAATCTGCCATGATGTTGTTTTCAGAGGTAAGAGATACTTTATTTGATGAATTCAATATTTCATGACAGAAGCATATATTTCAAATAAAAGGTTTCTAAAATGACAGTTTTCCTTGACAGGCTAAATAACATTTTAAGAACACAAAATATTATTCTCATATAGAAAAGATTAACTTAGAATGATGTAAACTTATAATCCATAGACTGAAAAAACAATCATCTGTGTCCAATTAACCTCATATCCAAAAATGTGGCATTTATTTTTTTCTACTAGAATACCAAGGGGTATGTGTATGAGAGTGTTTTGTATTTTTTCATGATGATTCCTTCTGTATGGTACACAGTTACTAATGTCATCAATGGTTTTCAGTAGGTATCCATTAACTGAATTTGAAGAGAAAAGTTGAAAGTGAAGTCACTCAGTCGTGTCCGACTCTGCGACCCCATGGACTGTAGCCGCCCAGACTCCTCTGTCCATGGGATTCTTCAGGCAAGAATACTGGAGTGGGTTGCCATTTCCTCCTCCAGGGGATCTTCCTGACCCAGGGATCAAACCTGGGTCTCCCTCATTGGAGGCAGACGCTTTAACCTCTGAGCCACCAGACAAGCCCAATTTAACTGAATTTACAGAATCTATAAAGAGGTAACTTTCATCCCTCTCAGAAGCATTTTACATATATGGATTAAATGTAATCTTTCTTTTGGAATTATACTCTGTTACTTCCTGGACCCCATTTAACTGTCTATTCATCATAGTCTCATTTACCTTGATTAAAACTCCCTGCCTTACTTAGCACCAATTAGAGATTACAAGCAGTTAAACAAGCAGGTCCTATTTCCATATGACTCTTTTGGCACCTATCTTTTCAGGTTTAGCAAAAGAGAAAAATTATCACTAACTATAATTCTGTGATCTGGGGATGGTTTCAGGCTGAATTTTTTAAGTTTCCATCTTCTAAGCTGTTATACTTCCCTCTTCTAAGCTGTTAAATTTCCCTCTTTGCCATATTACATTTTCACAACAGTGGACATTAATTTATTAACTCTCAGTTGATTGAAGGAGTCAGCTAAATACAGTACCTTATTCCCTAACCAAACCGGCAACCTGAAGTGTAACTGTAATTGCTTCTTATCCAGGTGACAGAAAGCAATTTCAGTGACTGCTTTACTTAATTAGGATGCATGAAGCATGGACCTCTAGGTCACATTTCTGTAAATTATGTCTCTCCAATTTTCTTGAGAAAGCACTTATGTCTCAGGCACCTTGACATGGTTTTTAGTAAGACCATATAAACTCAGTGCAACCAAATTTTGCTTATTTGTGGGTATATCATCCACACTGCCTTGTGGGTTTTCCACATACCCCAGTTCATTTAATTATTTATTTTTCATTTGCTGGGTATTAACTGAAAAGTTAACAGTACAAGTCTTCACTACACATTTGTTGGAATACTATTTTTGAAGGACTGGGTGAATGTATGAGGAAATTCTTTCAATTTACTTTGCCTGAGGGGAACTCTCTGAGACAGCAGCTTTTGGCCTTCTGCCCAGATTAAGAGAATTTTTAAAGAAGGCTAAGATAGCATTAGTTTGAAGTATCTGCCTACCAGTATGAATCAACTTACAAGAATGGCAGCAAGGGGAACTTGACAATTCCTTTGTGCTTTGGCGATGTCACTAGATGATTCAATGGGAGTTGAAGAACAACAGACACTCAAATGTGAATGAAAATACACATTTCAAATTTAACACAGATTGCTCTTTTTAATTATGCAACATTTAGGACAATCTAGGACAACATGATTATAAACATTATTTAAGCATTTATGATGACAGGAAGCTATGATTGGGATACCAAGAAATATGAGACAGAATTGCTATGCTCAACAGGTCATGATTAATAACAGAAGCAGCAATATGAGAAACATTAGCAATAGAGAAAAACTTTCAAAAGCATCCGAAGTGAAAAATTATGCTATAAACTCTATTTTCACCTTGGGGGTGTTAATTGAGAATTAACAGTACCTTGATCATCTAGCCTTTTTCAAGTCTTATTATAATTATATTCAACTTACGATAGTGAAGAGAACTCAACACTTTGAATACTTAGATGTTAAGAGTAGTTTAACCAATTAGTAGCAATGCCCAAAACCTCAGAGTTGTCTTGGTATCATGGAAAATGCTACACTTAACTGTTTGAATATGGAACACAAATCCAGTGTTCTGACTGCATTTAACTGTATCGGGTGAAATCCAAGAGTTTCCTAAACTTCAGTGGCATCTCATGTATTCATAAATGCTTGTATGTATACATGTGATATGTGTGCATATATAATGTATGGCTTCAAATAAGGCAAGCTCATATACATGTGTGTGTGTGCTCATGTGCAAAAAAGTGGCTCTGGCCCATCTACTCAGCATACCTCATCCATTGGGAAGCTATAAAACTGCACTTCTTGCTTATTCAAAACTTCTCACAATAGCTGACTGTGTGGTTTGCCTCATTTCTCAGCTAGCAGCCTGGAGAACATTGGTATGATATGGCAGGCACATGCAGAGATTCACAGTGAAATGGATCACCTCAGATCAATCAGAAATGTACATGAGCCCACAACCTGTATAATACATGCCAGTCTGCTGTTCTTCACTTTTGCCCACCCATAGTTTCATCAGGTGAGAATGCCACAGGAGAATCCTACTCAAGAGAAACATGGATAACATCAGTCGTCATAGAGAATGACATTTATGCATTCAAATAAATAATTACTGCAACCTATCATTTTTGCTGTTAAGGCTTATACATACTGTTTTGGTCTTTCTCAGTCAAAAAATACTATAGGGCCTACAGACTATAAGCAAAAAGAAATCTATGAACTGATTTTAATGACCTTACTCAATTTTCAACAGTCTTAGACAGCTTAGTGAGATAAAAGCTGGAGTGACAGAGCATGAAGTGTTTTCAAGCAGATTTGTATTGTCCAAGGCCGTGGGCTGTTTAGTCTTTGGGGAGTTGGAGGAGAAGTGGAGAAGTGCATATTGGGCATCTGAGAACACTTACCCACTAACAATTGCAGTTCTGGAGAATGACAGAGTTTGAAGAGATCTGAGACGCCTCTTCAAGTTCAAATCCTTATTTTACTGATAAGGAATTAGAGGTTCAGAGAGGGGGAAATAATGTATTCAATGCTGTGGAACAAATGCATCTAAATTCATATCTGCTGGCCTTACACCCAATTTTTACACTACAACATGCTTACTGTATAACCTGACGGAGAATTTTCCTTTCTTCCCCTCTCTGTTTTCCTCTTTCTCTCTCCCCTTCCCTCCGTTCCTGTCTTTCTTTCTTAACAATATTTCTCCCCTCTTTCTTTTCTGTCCATCTCTTTCCCCTTGTGTTTTTCATTTCTCTCTTTCTCTTGTCATCCACCAATCCATTATTCTGCTTAACAATTATTTCCTGAGTACCTATTAAGTGTCAGGCATAGGATTAGGGACCAGGGATTCAGATGGGGCTCTGGCCTCAAAGACCTTATAGTCCAGGAGGGCACAGGTACAGGTCAGGAAAAGCTTTCTGATGAAGTCATATCCACACTGAGACCTGAGGGATAGGGACAATCTCACAGAATGGGGGGAGGTATGACATTCTAGGCAAAGGACATAATTTGCGCTGATGTCTCACAGCAGAAAGCTGCCAGAAGAAGCCACTGGAAGATCTCAGCAAAACTGACTCATCAGGCAGTGACAGAAGAGTGTTATCTGACTGCCTTCAATGTCATGGTCCCAATCCATAGCCCCAAGTTTCTTCTAAAATATTTTCATTTCTGTATTAAAGCTTAAACTTTGCATTAATAAATCAGAAATGAACATTCTGAAGTAAACTTAAGAAAAAGAAATAGAGAGACATGTGCCTGGCATCCATATTACGACCTTGTCACCACAACCATGCACACTGGCCTTTTTCTTACTCACATATCCCTGTACCCTTACCAAAGTCAGTGTTGTTAAGGTGCTATATGGGTCGTAGACTTTGGAAACAGACAAATCATGAAATTTAATCCTGACTCTGAACTTTCTCATGTTTCTGTCTTGAGAAAAACCTTTCTAAGTTTCAGCTTTCTCATGTGTAGAGTCAGAATTAAAAACTACTATACAGAAAGTATGGAACCAAGTGCTTATACATGTAAAAAGCCCAGCATAGTGTCAGGCATAGTAAGTATTCAAGAGATACTCAACAAGTGGATAAGAAGCCATGTAACATTCAAAAAATAAAAGTTTAAAATCATACTATCAATGTACTAAGTGGTTTCAGTCATGTCTGACTCTTGGGGATCCTATGGACTATAGCCTACCAAGCTCCTCTGTTTATGGGATTCTCTAGGCAAGAATACTGGAATGAGTTGCCATGCCCTCCTCCAGGGGACCTTCCCAACCCAGGGATCAAACCCGCTTCTGCATCTGCTGCATCACAGGCGAATTCTTTACTCACAGATACTCTTCAATGATTTACAAAAATGTAAATCTATAGTTTTGAGCTAGATACTGCCAGAGATGAAAGAATGTACTATTTCAAGAAAACATATTGGGTCTGGAAATGCCACATGTGGCCATAAAGGTATAAAGGACTGTTGAGCTCTTGGGCGATAGTCATGGTCAACTCAACCTCAAGATCATTCTCATTAACACAAATGAACAAAGTTAGGTTCTATCTCTCAGGATTTATGAGCAGGACTCACCAACACTGGAAATAAAATGAAGAGTACCTAACTCTTCCGTCTCAGTTTATCTTCTGTAAAGGGGGATAATACCTCAGAATGGTTTTGAATTAAATGAGAATATATAGACTATTATATTAGTATATCCTAGACCTGGGGCATACTAAGTGATCATTAGATATTATACCTTTTTTGTTCATGGTGTAAATCACTTTTCAAAATACGTCTGAAATACTAATACTGGATAACAATTATAAGGGAAATAATTAAAAAGTGGCTAAACTTTTTCTCTTTTAATGTATCTCATAGGTGTTACGAGAATTATTTTTGCCATAATTTTCATGTAAGGGTAAAAGGGAACTAGAGTCCCAGTGCAGGAAAGAAAAAGCCTGTGCCTATTTCAAACAAGGCTTAAAGATTTCTAATTGGCTTTCAGTCATTTACCAACAACTTTATTGTTTAAATAAAGGCAAAAGACAGGGTTCTTTATGTCTTAAAGCAAGAAAAAAGTCGTGGTGATCAGAGCTAGAGTTCCTCATAAAAATAGTTTATCTCAAAGCACACAATATTTCAATATGTTGTAAAGATAATCATTAGTGGACAAAGCTTTTTCTGGAACAGAAGCTTTGAAATGCATAACTGTTCATCAGCCTGATACTGCTTTTCTGCTTTTCAGCAGTGCTATCCCCATGGCATTAATAGTCACAGCTGAGTGTTAGGGATATTTCTTCATGCTGTATATAAAACATTCTTATTTCAGGGTGATATTCTGTAAACTACAGGCATTTACAGAGAGTACCATCTCTTGATTTAGATTACGTAGTTCTTAAAAATTGCTTCTGATGTGGCATTTTAAAAAATCACCATTTGGCATCCATTATGGTTATAACTGATTCAGAAAGAGTCATCAATGGATGCTAAAGCACATAGTTTAAACTTTGATTAGTAACAAGATATTTACATAATTGCAAGTGAAACAGAAGAACAGGAGAAACCTAGTGATAAAAATGAACATCACCAGCAATGAGAAACAGGCATCAGGTGCCTCTAGATATGATGCACAGGGAAGGATACAATGACACTTCTATGGCAAAAATGCGTAACCTGGATATAATCACAAAGAGATATTAGACAAACTCAAAGATTGAGAGAGTCAGCAGAAATAAGCATCCTAAACAATAGTATCAAGGTCAGGAAAGACAAGGGAAGACTGAGGCACTTTCCCAGGTAGAAGGAAAACCCTGGGCAAAAATCTGAATAAATTACATAGATCAGATAATGTTGTATTTGTGTAAATTTTCTGAATTAGATTGTTACCCTATTATTATGAAAGAGAATATCCTTGTTTGGAGGGAAATACATTTTAGGATTTAAGGGTAAAGATAAATCTGCCACTAAACACACACACACACACATACACACACACACACACACACACACACACACACACACACACACACACAGAATCTAATTAAACTCCTGCATCTTCTATGGGATTGCCATTATTGTTTCCACTATAGAGCTCAGAAAACTGAAGATTGAAAGTTAAGACAAATTTTTAGTTGTCCAGCTTTGTCCTTTCCATTTTCACACATTCTAAGTATATACCTTAGAATACTGAAGTTATTTAAAAACAAAAATGGGAGGAGTACAAATACATTTCAGATATACTGCATTAAATGAAGTCAACTTAACCTCTACTGTGCTACTATATGTCACTACTCTTCAGTGTGTGTG
>SJYC01078246.1:0-29720 GCA_006408675.1 Madoqua kirkii | reverse complement strand
TTAAGTTAAAAAAAAGAAAAACAGAAAAGATAGGCATCTCCATTTTATAAACAAAAATTCAAAGTCAGATGGGTTGAGAACCTTGTCAGTATTTCTCTACTTTATCATTTTCTGCTGGATATATAGTTCCTGTACACTTAATATTATTTATATTTGTAAACCATATCTTTCACAGAGCATTGCATTTAATTGCCAGTTAATAAACATAAAAGAATTAATCAAAATCATAATCTACTCCTAAGCTTCCTTAAAGGTTTAGAAACTTAAGGCTAAATTAGCCACACAATCTCTAATATGTAAAATTGTAAGCATAATGGAGGAAATATTCATGGACAATATGTTCCCCATGTTTTTTAAAATGGGCTGTTATGTACAAAGATTTTTCTGTGTACATAACAAAGGGAAAAAAAAAAAGGAAAATCTTTGAGGCCTCCAACAAACTTTTTCTAGATTTTCTGAATTTTCAGCTATCCAAGTCAATTTTTCTCTTTTGAAAAGTGCTTTGAACTGAAGAGAGGAAAAGTGAATGTTTTAAATCCCTTAGTCATGTCTGACTCTTAGCAACACTATGGACTGTATGGGATTTCCCAGGTAAGACTACTGGAATGGGTTGCCATTCCCTTTTCCAGGGAATGTTCCTGATGCAGAGATTGAACCTGCGTCTCCTGAACTAGCAGGCAGGATTCTTACCACTGAGTTACTAGGAAAGCCAAATCATAAGTACTAGGGATAAAGTTAAAAACACATGTGTTAAGACTTCATGGGGAAAAAGTCAAAGCTTCACTGAAGAATCTAAAAGGAACACTGTGCTATGCTTAGTTGCTCAGTTGTATTTGACTCTTTGCAATCACATGACTGTAAGCCGCCAGGTTCCTCTGTCCACTGAGATTCTCCAGGCAAGAACACTGGAGTGGGCTGCAAAGCCCTCCTCCAGGGGATCTTCCCAACCCAGGGATCAAACCCAGGTCTCCCGCACTGCAGGTGGATTCTTTACCAGCTGAGCCACCAGGGAAGCCCAAAAGGAACTCTAAAGATCCTGAATAAGTGTGTCTGTCTACCCACTAACCTACCTACATATATATGTATGTATGTATATGTGTGTAGTTTCATATAAATAATATATCTGTATATTTAATGGGTAAGATAATGCAATATTACATAAAGATGGAAATTCTGTTTAAACAATCAATTCAAAGAAATTCCCGTAAAAATAGCAGGAAGGTTTTCTGTAGAACTTGTTATTCTGGTCCCAATAATATTTATATGAAAATGTAGCCAAAAAAAAAAAAAGGTCAAGACAACTTTGAAGAAGTAGCAGGAGTAATTTTCACTATCTGATATTGAAATTTATTATAAAGCTGTGGTATGAGACTGCATAAGGCAAGACATCAGTGGAACAGAATAAAGATCTAAGAAGAATTAAAGACATACATCAGAAAAAAAGCAAACCTGTAAAACTTTTAGAAGAAGATAAAAGACAATACCTTTATGAATTCAGACCAAAGGAAATATTTATACAGCTTATACATACACACACACATGAATACACAACCTTCACTTCACATACAGATCACAGATTACAAAGGAAAAACCCAGAGAATATTTTGACTTCTCTGTAAAAAGTTACAATTCAATAGCCAAGCCACAAACTGGAAAAGTATATTACTGATAAAGATACATATACCACATGTTTATAAATCGCTGAAAGAAGAAAACCCAACAGATAACTAAGCAAAAAGCATGAACATATCTTTTACAGAAGAGCAAACAAATTAAAACAATCATGTGAGAAGATATTCAACTTTACTAGTAGACAAGGAAGTAGAAGTAAAACAAGATGCACTTCCTTGTCTTCTAGAAAATAACTGTAAACTAAAACAAGATGTATTCAAGAGGGAGGGGACATATGTATACCTATGGCTGATTCACGTTGATATATGGCAGAAACTAATACAATATCTAAAGCAATTATCACTCAATTAAAAATAAATTTTAAAAAAGATGTAATTTTATATCCATAAGATAGGGAATGAACAGGTTGGGTAACACCAAGTATTGGTGAGGACTTCAGGAAACAAGAACTAATGCATTTCTGGTAGGAGTGTTAACTGTTCCAACTCCTTTGAAGGACAGAACTTAGCAATATCTGATAAAGTTGAAGGTATGTCTATCCTAAACCCAGTAACAACATTCTTTTAGTCTAGAGAAACTCATACATTGTACAAGGAGACATGTAAACTAAATTCATGATAGCATTTGCATAATAGTATTTTGGGGGGCTCCAAAATCACTGCAGATGGTGATTTCAGCCATGAAATTAAAAGATGCTTACTCCTTAGAAGGAAAGTTATGACCAACCTAGATAACATATTGAAAAGCAGAGACATTACTTTGCCTAGCAAAGGTCCATCTAGTCAAGGCTATGGTTTTTCCAGTAGTCAAAAGAGGAGAGTGAAAAAGTTGGCTTAAAGCTCAACATTCAGAAAACGAAGATCATGGCATCTGGTCCCATCACTTCATGGGAAATAGATGGGGAAACAGTGGAAACAGTGTCAGACTTTATTTTGGGGGGCTCCAAAATCACTGCAGATGGTGACTGCAGCCATGAAATTAGAAGACGCTTACTCCTTGGAAGAAAAGTTATGAGCAACCTAGATAGTATATTCAAAAGCAGAGACATTACTTTACCGACTAAGGTCTGTCTAGTCAAGGCTGTGGTTTTTCCTGTGGTCATGCATGGATGTGAGAGTTGGACTGTGAAGAAAGCTGAGCGCTGAAGAATTGATGCATTTGAACTGTGGTTGGAGATGACTCCTGAGAGTCCCTTGGACTGCAAGGAGGTCCAACCAGTCCATCCTAAAGGAGATCAGTCCTGGGTGTTCATTGGAAGGACTGATGCTGAAGCTGAAACTCCAATACTTTGGCCACCTCATGCGAAGAGTTGACTCATTGGAAAAGACCCTGATGCTGGGAGGGATTGGGGGCAGGAGGAGAAGGGGATGACAGAGGATGAGACGGCTGGATGGCATTAGAAATATCAATAACCTCAGATATGCAGATGACACCACCCTTATGGCAGAAAGTGAAGAGGAACTAAAGAGCCTCTTGGTGAAGCAGAAAGAAAAGCTGATTTAAAACTCAGCATTCAGAAAACTAAGATCTTGGCATCTGGTCCCATCACTTCATGGGAAATAGATGGGGAAACAGTGGAAACAGTGTCAGACTTTATTTTGGGGGGCTCCAAAATCACTGCAGATGGTGACTGCAGCCATGAAATTAGAAGACGCTTACTCCTTGGAAGAAAAGTTATGAGCAACCTAGATAGTATATTCAAAAGCAGAGACATTACTTTACCGACTAAGGTCTGTCTAGTCAAGGCTGTGGTTTTTCCTGTGGTCATGCATGGATGTGAGAGTTGGACTGTGAAGAAAGCTGAGCGCTGAAGAATTGATGCATTTGAACTGTGGTTGGAGATGACTCCTGAGAGTCCCTTGGACTGCAAGGAGGTCCAACCAGTCCATCCTAAAGGAGATCAGTCCTGGGTGTTCATTGGAAGGACTGATGCTGAAGCTGAAACTCCAATACTTTGGCCACCTCATGCGAAGAGTTGACTCATTGGAAAAGACCCTGATGCTGGGAGGGATTGGGGGCAGGAGGAGAAGGGGATGACAGAGGATGAGACGGCTGGATGGCATCACCAACTTGATGGACGTGAGTTTGAATGAACTCCGGGAGTTGGTGATGAACAGGGAGGCCTGGCGTGCTATGATTCATGGAGCCGAAAGGATCGGACACGACTGAGCAACTGAACTGAACGGGACCAGATGGCATTATCTTAGTTTTTAAATATTTAGTTTTAAGCCAGCTCTTTCACTCTCCTCCTTCACTCTCATCAAGAGGCTCTTTAGTTCCTCTTCACTTTCTGCCATTAGAGTGGTATCATCCTCATATCTGAGGCTGTTGATGTTCCTCCTATGTTGATTCCACACAGGGTTCCTTGTTCCTTCTTGTAACTCACCCAGCTGGGCATTCCTCATGATTTGCTCAGCATATAGGTTAAACAAACAGAATGACAGCAGACAGCCCTGTTGTACTCCTTTCTCAATCTTGAACCAATCAGTTCTTCTATACAGGGTTCTGTTGCTTCTTGACCCACAGTTTTCTTAGGAGACAGGTAAGATGGTCTGGTATTCCTCTCTCTTTAAGAGCTTTTCACAGTTTGCCATGACCCACAAGTCAAAGGCTTTAGCATAGTTGATAAAACAGAGTAGATTTTTTTTTTAGGAATTTCCCTTGCTTTCTCTGTGATCCAACGAATGTTGGCAATTTGATTTCTGGTTCCTTCCTTTTCTAAAGCCAGCTTGGACATCTGAAAGTTTTTGGTTTGCATAATGCTGAAGCCTCACATTCAAGATTTTGAACATGACCTTACTAGCGTAGGAGATGAGTGCAATTGTCTGATGTTTAGCACATTCTTTGTGCTACACACATAAATCAGATAGTTTAAAAAAAAACTTATTTTGAAATAATTATAGACTCACAGGCTAGTATATCAAGGCTCTTCAACCCTCCATTTGGCTTCCTTCAAAGGAGACACTCCACATACCAAACCAGAAAATCACCATTGAAACAATACTGTGTACTGGACTACAGATCATGTTCAGTTTTCACATGGACTCGTGTGTGTCACACACACACACACACACACACACACACACAGAAAATCACCATTGAAACAATACTGTTTACTGGACTACTGATCATGTTCAGTTTTCACATGGACTCGTGTATGTGTGTGTGTGTGTCTATGTGTGTGGTTTTATGCAGTTTCATTGCCTGTTTAGGTTTGTATAAGCACCACCACTGCTCCATCATCACCAAGGAGTTCCCTGAGATGGCTGGATGGCATCACTGACTCAATGGAAATGAATTTGGGTAAACTCCGGGAGTTGGTGATGAACATGGAGGCCTGGCATGCTGCGATTCATAGAGTCACAAAGAGTTGGACACAACTGAGCAACTGAACTGAACTGAACTGAATGAACTAAAGGCAAGTTAATTGTACTTCAGTCATGAAATATATAAATGAATTGCAATATATTCACAAAATACTAGAAAGAAATTGAACGAATAAGTTCAGTCTATATACATGGAAATGGGAAAATGGATAAAGTTCCTACAGAGGCAGACTGCAAAAGGAGCCTGTGTATAATAGCATATCTCTAAAAAAGTCAAGGCTTTAACACAATAAACATTAATAATAGATAATTACATATGAAGCAAAAGTATAAAGGCAAATAAAGGAATCCTGCATACAACATTTGAGAAAATGGCTACCTCTTGGGGAGGGAGGAGAATGGGATGGATGAATGGAAAGAAAACAAAAAAGATAGATCCAAGGCAAATAAAATATTAACATCTACAGTTGGTGGTGGTGAGCAAATGGTATTTTCTACTATTTCTTTATATTCTCTACATGTCTTCTTGTATCTTCAGTTGGTATCTGAAACACTTTCTAATCTTAAAAAGAAATCAGAGGCAAAATACCAAACTCCATAATGAAATGCTCTTATGATTTTAAATACTTACTTCTTTGAGTTGATTTCTGTATTTTCAACAATGTCTTCAATGTTCTCTACTAACTTAGTAAATGTTATCTTCTCCAACAAGTAAAAATCTTCTGTATAGAAGTCTTCACCTAAAGGGCCTAAAAACTTAAAAATAAAAACAATTATATTATCATGTGTCTTCTATAAGATCCCAATCTGTGACAGGGATTTTCTTATCAAATAGATATTTCTTTAAGCAAAAACTGATTAAACAGATAGTGGTTATTAATCCCACCATTTACTAAATCCACTGGGAAACATGAGAAAAGTATTTCCTCACTTCGAGATTACAAGTTAATATTTATAAATACCAAAATCAACATGGCCAAAAAAAAAAATCAGTGAATTATTTCTATTTGAAAGTTTTACTTTGAAACCTAATGCTTTCAAAAACCTAAGACTTTTCATTTTAAAGTAAATTATTCAAATAATTATCTATATTCCATAAATCTTTTACTTTCAATATTTACTATTTAGTCTCTTAATTACAGTCCGTACTATACATACATCAATATATAAATAAGGCATAAAAGATCAAAACCAAGAGACAAATCACATAATTTCTTAATAATACTAACCATTCTTCATCTAACTGATGAATAAACTGCTGGAGCACAGCAAGGTCATGTAGGTTAGTTTTAACTCAGTAACTGCAGAAGTGGGAAGCTGTAAACTTGCCAGACAACTAATTTCTCAGGATGTCTATCCCATCACAACCACTCCAACTGTGCTACCATTATTCTGGGGGGAAGCTAATATGTGCATCATCATAATAGTATGACCATAATAAGCCTTGATATAGAAGGTGAGCCCTGGCATAGTCTTATGAACAATTAGACTTAAAGACAATTACAAAACATGTCAACCAGAATTTCTTTTTCCCTTGCCAAAAGACCAGAATGAAACAGTTGCAAGTGGATTTTCTTACTTCCCTTTCATATGCTTCTGCAATTTTATAAAAATTAATAAAGTATAGTTCTTCAATCTTTTCTCATTTGCCCATAACAAAGGTGAAATTAGCTGGAATACTGGCATCCAGCTAAACAAATACCATGTTTCACTTTAAACATAAAATCTGGTCTCTTAAATATACAAAAAATAGGTGCTATAATACTAAAAGTACACATATCAAAACTCCATTTCCTTAAGATGACTGTCAATTTTACCTTTCCAAGCACTTTCAATGTTATATTTTTTGGACTATGGATGGGATAGTCCTGGGAAATAGCTGAATTTTATCTATACCACTTCTAGTGACCAAGTAGTTTTTTGTTAATAACTCAAAAAAAGGAAATAAAATCTCAAATTATTTTCCTCAGGGGTTAACATGATTGGCAATCTGTACTGATTAAATTCATCAGAAAACTGGCACTATTTTACCTATGTTAGTTCAAATAGTTAGCAGAACTCTGTTTCTTTCTGTGCTTTAGTTCTTCTACTTAAAGTTGAATATAATGTTTGTGGAATAAATGTTAGTGTAAAATCACATAAGGGCCAAATTGAGAAATGGAATATTAGATTTGAAAATCATGTAATAGTACAATAAAACCTATCTGGAGCTTAAATCTTTATAACATTTTAGAAATGTGACTTTTCAGTTAAACAGAATAACTGCTGTAACAGAAATGTACTACCTCCTTTGACAGATCATTAACATTTTAGAAAACTCTGTTAACATGTTCGTGCACATACTGAGTAAAAATCTCTCTCTACTTGTTGAAGTTTCATCCATTGGCCCTGACTCTATACCGACTCTCAATGAATATAAAATCTGTGAAAAGTGAAAGTGAAGTCACTCAGTCACCAGGCTTCTCCATCCCTGGGATTTTCCAGGCAAGAATACTAGAGTGCGTTGCCATTGCCTTCTCCCAGAGATCTTCCCGACCCAGGGATGGAACCCAGGTCTCCCACACTGCAGGCAGACACTTTACCCTCTGAGCCACCAAAATTTGTAAAAGTACCCAGTATTTCTCATGATAGCCTTCAGAGATTTAGAGAAAAGAAAAGTTAATATTTACTGAAAATTTACTCTATGTGTAGGGCCATTCTATGTGTTTTTGGTATAAAAGCATATTTAATCCTCTGACAACTTTGTAAAACATACTATTACTTTTTCTATCGTCCAAATGAACAAATTTTATGACAAAGGTCATATAATTAATGGTGTAACTGGAATCTGAATCCAAACTGTCCTGTTAAACAAAAAGGCCTTGCTTGTTTCCCTACTCTCTGCTGCGCCACGTCTTTCAGAAATTTGTAAGCATGTGGCATAACCATTGTTCAGTCACTCAGTCATGTCTGACTCTGCAACCTCACGGACTACAGCATGCCAGGCACCCCTGTCCTTCACCATCTCCCAGAGCTTGCTCAAACTCCTGTGCACTGAGTTGGTGATACCATCCAGCCACCTCATTCTCTGCTGTCACCTTATCCTCCTGCTTCAGTCTTTCCCAGCATCAGGGTCTTTTCTAATAAGTCAGTTCTTTGCATCAGGTGGCCAAAGTATTGGAGCTTCAGCATCAGTCCTTCCAATGAATATTCAGGACTGATTTCCTTTAGGACTGACTAGTTTGATCTCCTTTCAGTCCCAGGACTCTCAAGAATCTCCAACATCACAGTTCAGAAACATCAGTTCTTCAGTGGTCAGCCTTCTTTATGGTCCAACTTTCACATCCACAGGTGACTACTGGAAAAATCACAGCTTTGACTATAAGGACCTTTGTCTACAAATTTATTTATTATGTAGTGTAATAAGAATAAATATAATTATATTGGGTTAGCTACAAAGTTCATTCAGATTTTTCTATAAGATGTTATGGAGAAAACTAAACAAACTTTTGGCCAAACCAACAGCAACAGTATTATTCAGGGTTTTATTTAATATTAAAATAGATTTTAAATTCTCTAGCATGTCAGTAAGAAAGTATGAGACCATCAATACTCCCTAGTTTTGATCATTTATAAACAATTTTAACTTTGAATATGTTTCAGTTTTAATGTAAACATTTACAGGTTCAAAATGAAGATTGATTCTAAAATGTCAGAATTATTTTGAACATTAAATTATCTGGTTCAGAATTATAGCTACCTGCTACAATTGCTAAGATTATTGTGTTTTATAAAAGCATTACTCTTGAGACACAGTAACAAGCTAAGTATTACATTATAGTTCAGAAACCACAGTACTTATTTTCAGATATATCACATTTTTCTATTCAAACCACAATCCTACAAATACAAAGATAATCAAAATTATAATTGTTCATTACTCAACATAAAAAGTCAACATATTTGACTTCCTAACTATCTCCAGTTCTGACCTCTCCCCTCAATTTAACTCATGTCCAGTTGCTACTCAACCGTCTACTCACAGGTCCAGGAAGGACACTGAGCTCTTACTATATGCATAACTAAATTCTCTATCTGATCTTCCTTTTCTTCTGAACAAGCCCACTCCTCCTGCAAGTCTTCCTTACCTTAAAACAATGCAACTTCATTCTGCTGGTCATGCAGTTCTCTCACATCCCACAGCAAATCTGTAAGCAATTCCTGTTCACCTTTCCTTCAAAATACATCTCCCGCCTACTTCTATTTCCACTAGAGCCATTCTGGTCCAGGCCACCATCAGCTCTCACTTGGTCTACTGTAATAGCTCCTAACTGGCTCCCAACCTCTACAGTCTATTCTCAATGTAATAGCCACTGCTAACTGCTAAGTTGCTTCAGTCGTGTCTGACTCTCTGTGACCCCATGGACAGCAGCCCATCAGGCTCCCTCATCCCTGGGATTCTCTAGACAAGAATACTGAAGTGGGTTGCCATTTCCTTCTCCACTAGTAATCCAAATAAAATGTGAGTCAGTTTATGTCAATCCTGTCTCCAGAACAATGAGCTTCTCAACTTATTCAGTGTAAAACCACACCTGATCTGGCCCCCAGCTACTTCTCTACTGTTCTCATATCTGTTATTCTTAGAACCCACAGACATGAGCTCATCTTAGGACTTTGTACTCCTTGTTCCCTCTACCTAGAACATTCTTCCAGATTTGAAAAACAGTTTGATCTCTCACCTCTTTTGGTTCTCTGTCCAAATAACCCCATATAAATAAGGAGACTATTTGTTTTTGTTCCCTGAGCATCACAATGTAAACTCCACAAAAATACGTTTTTTTACTATTATACTCTTGGATTCCAAAAGAATGTTGGTTCGTGGCAAGATTACAGCTTTTGTCAGTTTCAAGGAAAATGAGAAGAAAAGAGTTCTAAAAGAAATAAGCTGAACATAACTATAATATTTATCACTAATATTGATAACAATATCATGGCTGAATTATATTAAGCCATGACAAAGAAAATTAGAGTAGCTTTTCCATTATGTATAACCAAAGGCAAATTAACAGATACAGCAGGCTGTAACTTTTTCCTTTTTATTCCTTAAAATGCCTGACAAAGTCAAAGGTAGCCATATACTTTAAAACTGTTCTAGAAGGTTTTATTTCTTCCCAAAGCAATTGCTAAAGAAAAAAAAAAGCAACACCATTTTTTGGCTTTCAAATAGCTCACTATCAAAATTCACTAACACTTTACAGTACTGCAATCATAATGCCAACTATTGTCACCAATCTTACAGTAGCACTGTACACAGATGCACCTGAGTCTCACTACCATTAGGATCTAACACAATTAGCACAAGAGCTGTTGCACTGAAGAAGAAATAATTTGTGGGTGATAGAGTCCCTCATTATTCTCCAGTTTCTATTATTTACAGACTCAAATAAGAAAGAATAAGTAAGCATAATTTAAAGGGAATGATGATACCAGAATGGAGCACAGAGGGAACAGAATTCATAAAAAGGTAGAAAACTGAGCTTTGATAATGACTTAGGGATATACAATTTGATGGTTCAAATAGAGGTATGTCAAACACACTGCATTAGCTGATTTCTAAAAATACTTAAGTACCAGATTCAATTTTTAAAAACTTAAATCACACCTGAGAAAGAAAGCTAGACTATCATACTAAAAATATTAATAAGTAGCTATTGTCCACTAATTTTGTATGTATCTATTGTAACTCCCTAATCAACTGGAAAAATATTTTTAGTATATTAAGAGAAAAAAGTGTGATTATAATTATGTATTCAAAAAACAGACATGGCTATGCAGAGTAGAAAAGGAGTTGAAGGTGAAACCTTGAGGGTGGGATGGTATGGGAGATAGGAGAAAGATCCAAGAGGGAGGGGACATATGTATATTTATGGCTGATTCATGCTGATGTATGGCAGAAACTAACACAATATTGCAAAGCAATTATCCTCCAATCAAAAATAAATAAATTTTTTTAAAAAGAAAAAATCTTTATTAGGATGGTGGGAGATGTGTATAAGAGACAGAGTTAATATTTATAATTCTCACTACCATTAGGATCTAACACAATTAGCACAAGAGCTGTTGCACTGAAGAAGAAATAATTTGTGGGTGATAGAGTCCCTCATTATTCTCCAGTTTCTATTATTTACAGACTCAAATAAGAAAGAATAAGTAAGCATAATTTAAAGGGAATGATGATACCAGAATGGAGCACAGAGGGAACAGAATTCATAAAAAGGTAGAAAACTGAGCTTTGATAATGACTTAGGGATATACAATTTGATGGTTCAAATAGAGGTATGTCAAACACACTGCATTAGCTGATTTCTAAAAATACTTAAGTACCAGATTCAATTTTTAAAAACTTAAATCACACCTGAGAAAGAAAGCTAGACTATCATACTAAAAATATTAATAAGTAGCTATTGTCCACTAATTTTGTATGTATCTATTGTAACTCCCTAATCAACTGGAAAAATATTTTTAGTATATTAAGAGAAAAAAGTGTGATTATAATTATGTATTCAAAAAACAGACATGGCTATGCAGAGTAGAAAAGGAGTTGAAGGTGAAACCTTGAGGGTGGGATGGTATGGGAGATAGGAGAAAGATCCAAGAGGGAGGGGACATATGTATATTTATGGCTGATTCATGCTGATGTATGGCAGAAACTAACACAATATTGCAAAGCAATTATCCTCCAATCAAAAATAAATAAATTTTTTTAAAAAGAAAAAATCTTTATTAGGATGGTGGGAGTAAGAGTGACTTTCCCATAGTTTTTAAAAATTATATTAATACATATAACTTTATACTACAAAACTTACAAAGGTATTATTTAATATGATCAACTGTAGAAAAAAGCTACAAAAAAGATGCTAAAATATACTTTATACACACATTTACAATAGTGATTCTCAATTACAACGTTGTAATATATACTAAACTGCTTGTTCTAATACTTACCTTATAAAAGCTATCCCCAAAGAACATCCTCAGCCACATCCAACGTTATCACAGATGGGGTAGGGCTGAAGACACAGGGAGCATGCCATGAGCTAGATTATCTCAGAGGCAAGTTTATTTATGCTGAGACCTGTCTGGCGTGAGCACCATCCTCTGTGTGTACTGCATCAGGTGTATTGTAACAGAAAATGTTTGAGGCCTTTGTATCACGGTGTCACTAAAAAAAGTAAGCAATCGCTTTTTCTACTTACTCTCCCATTGCTGACAACACCTTTTTCTCCAGGACTCAATTTAAGTACATCTTGGCAGAACAACTGGTGAGTTCGAAAAATATTCACTCCAATGGTATTGTATTTTTTCTCAAAGGCATTCTTATCCATCCCCTAAGGCATAAGTTAAGAATGATAAAACCAACAAGAGAACAGTAAATACAGAAAATAAAGTAACATAGCTTACTTTAACAAGTCATTATAAAACTTAAAATTACATTAACTTCTGATTTTTAAAAGTACCATCTTGTTCTGAAATCACATTTTAAAAAAAAGAATCCTTCTCCGGAAGGCAATTACAATATTTGTAAATCCTGTTATAAGTAGATAGCTTGCTATTCATTTGTTGAGAATGTGAGGTGGATTACTGATTAATAAAATGCTAGGAAACATCATTTTCTTTAAATTTAACATTGAAAAATAAAATACAATGTTTATTAAATTCTGAACTCAGTACTTCCATTTTGGTGTGCTCAACCAAAAAGATACTGTTTAGAATAAAAATACTCTGTCTCATTCCAATCCCACAAAACCAGTTTAATAATAGTGCATTTAAATTCTGAAATACAAAAGTAATATTATCCATCTCAGTGTGTATAAAACATTAAGTAAAGTTACTCAGTCATGTCCAACTCTTGCAACCCCACGAACTATACAATTTATGGAATTCTCCAGACCAAGATGCTGAAGTGGGTAGCCTTTCCCTTCTCCAAGGGATCTTTCCAACCCAGGGATCGAACCCAGGTCTCCCTCATTGCAGGTGGATTCTTTCAAACATTAATATGCATACAAATCACCTGGGTGTCTTGTTAAAATATACACTGTACTGGAGTAGATCCAGGGTGGGCCTTTCCTTCTGCATTTTTATCAGGCCTTGCCTTTTGCATTTTCCTGGAACACCTACAATATCAGAAAAGGTTCCTTGCCTGTCCAAGGCACAGCCACAGGTGGGTACTGAGCTCTAGAAATCTGGCTAGTATGACTGAGAAATTTACTGTAATTTTATTTAAATTTAAAACAGCCACATAAAGTTGGCGGTACAGTATCAGACAGTGCAGCCCTAGAACTTCACTTTCAGAATCTCTCAGCCAACTCCTCTCTGATCACAAGCTGCTGACCCTCCAGCTCATTCACTCCAGTGTCACCAGAACAACCATTAGTCAACCTTTCAGTCCTTTGATCCAACCACTTATTATTGTCTATCGTGCTTTCCATATCATAGTTTTCCTCCTAACCAAGCTCTACGTTGGAGCCCTTTACCATAGCAAAAACAGTGCATGCTTAGTTCCCTTGAATGCCTCCTCTCAGTTATAACCACCTGGCAAAAGTTCAACTCTAGTTAAACATAAATCTGCTTACTCTACGACAGGATCCAAACAGTGTTAGGATGGCTGGAGAAACACGTGCGGCCAACACTGATCTCACGGTCAGTTATGGTCACTATTCTCAAGAGAGCCCTCAGAAATTGTCCTATACCACTGTTGATTCACTTTCTCACTCACAGAACAATAGCAAAACACTTGATATTCTCTTCTCTTCCGTACAACCTCTAAGAGTACCTCAGTTCAGTTTAGTTCGGTTCAGTCGCTCAGTCATGTCTGACTCTTTGCAACCCATGAACCGCAGCACACCGGCCTCCCTGTCTATCACCAACTCCTGGAGCCTACCCAAACTCATGTCCATCAAGTTGGTGATGCCATCCAGCCGTCTCATCCTGTCATCCCCTTGTCCTCCTGCCCCCAATCCCTCCCAGCATCAAGGTCTTTTCCAATGAGTCCCTACTCCCATCCTAATACTTAGCTAATGATCTGACTTTTTTTCCCAAAATGGAATCAATCAGAAGAGAAGTACTCATCTTGCTACCACCAAATAAATCTACCCTGTGCTTAAACCAATACCTACAACTTGTGCATTGGCTCACAGCACCTCTTTTCTACTCAAAAAACATCCCCCCACTTTGCCTCCCTTGTCTCCATATCATCCTTTCTCATATTTGGATGGACTGTTTTCATTAGCATACCAAAAAAGTGAAATGCTTCCCTGACCTCAAGTCCTATTCTAGCTACACAATATTTCTCTGTTCTCCGCATAGGAAAATTCCTTTATAAAGCTACGAATACTTGCTGTCTCTCTTTTCTGATTTCCCTTTCTCTCTTGACTCTAGTTCACCTTTACACCTACTACTTCATTGAAATTATTCTTATCAGTCACCAACGACCACCTTAACAAATAAAATGGTCCCTTATGAAACCTAATTTCAAGACATCTGGCATAGTTGACTATGTCCTCTGTAAATATTTTCTTCAGATCCACTGTATTCTTGAATCTAGTACATTCTTCTTATAGACTTTCCATGGCTTGATTTCTCATTTCATTCAGAACTTTGCCCAAACAACAGCTCTTTAGAGATGCCTTCCCTTGACCACTCCAGCTACAAGAATATCCCTCAAACAGTATACTTTCTTATGATTTTTTTTCTAGCACCACTTGCCTTTTCTTTCCCAATACAATGTAAGTCCATAAGAACAGGGATTCTATCTGCCTTGTTCACAAGTATTACCCCATTGTCTGGGAGTCAATCAATAAATTTTTTGAATGAATTAATGAGTCTTTCTTCCAGAGCATCAGCTTTTACCTTAGCGTTCTTCCCTGTATGGATCCCTTCAGTGAAATAACTGAGGATTATTCACATATTCCTTTAACTCCCAATTCTTCACATAAGTACATATCCAAACTAGAAAGCCATTAACTTTAAGATCATTGAGTAGCAGCTGAAATATCTGAAATTTGATATGTTCAGTGCTTCTATGCAAAGCCATATCATTTAATGAGGACCTTTCCCACTGTAAAGCTTATGATCCCCGTTTGATTGTACTTATTGATTTTTTGGCAACATTATCTCCAAGCACACTGAAATATTTTTGAAATATGCAACAGATATGAATCTATTATTTCAAACAAACAGCTACTAACCTCAGTAAGCAACATTTTAATTTTATTTCCAGAGTAAATAGCTGCAGCAGTTTTTTCTTCTGTCAGTTTCCTGAGAAAGTTTCTCAAAAAGCTGTTTTTCAGTGTAAGAAAAGCTGCCAAAATTCCTCTAGAAATAGTTGTGTTTTCTTCATCTATTTTTGATGTAGGATTATAAATAACCCCCAACCGACTATGACCACTTGTTTTCTGCAAAACACATTTAAAGGTGACAAAGATCAGTATTTTACATATCCTTTTACAATGGAATTTTTTAAAATCTCATAAAATTTTCAAAGACTAAAATCATACAAAGTACACTTGACCCTTGGACAATGCAGGGGTCAGACACACTGACCCCCTGAGCAGTCGAAAATCCACTTATAGTTGGCCCTCCATATTCAAAGTTCTCCATATGTAGAGTCAACCAGCCACAGATGACATAATACTGTAGTATTTACTACTGAAAAAAAAATTGTGCATAAGTGGACCCATGCTTTTCAAATCCTGCTGCTGAAAGAGCAAAAGTATATCCTTTGACTACAGTATAATTAAGTTAGAAATCAATCACCAAAAGAAAAGAAGAACATCAGTCTAGTTTTTATGAGATTTGGTTTATAGCCAAGCATCTACAAATGTTTTTTAAGTGTTACATTTGTGCTTTTGCAAGAACATATACTATGCAATGTGTATTTTTCTATCCATATCATTAGGTAAAGTTTAGGGATTTTATTATTCAAATCATCTGTACATCCCTATTGATTTTCTGTTTACTTATTTTACTTATTACTGAGATAGATATGTAAAAAACTAGTACAATTGGAGGCTGGCAAGACCAAGATCAGTGTGCCAGCGTGGCCAGGTGCTGGTGAGGACCCTGTTCTGGGTTGCATTTTCTAATTTCTCCTTGGATCCTTACATGACAGCAAGAGAGCAGGCTAGCCCTAGGACCTCTTCTTTTAAAAGCACTAATCCCATTTATGTGGATTCCACCCTTATGACCTGATTACCTCCTAAAGGTCCCATCTCCAAATTTCAGCACATTGAGGATTAGATTTGAACATAAAAATTTTGAAAGAAAAGAAAAAGTGTTAGTCCCGCAGAAGTGTCTGACTCTGTGTGATCTCATGGACTGCAGCCTGCCAGGCTCTTTTGTCCATGGAATTCTCTAGGCAAGAACGCTGGAGTAGTTTGCCATTTCCTTCTCCAGGGGATCTTCCCCATCCAGGGATCAAACCTGAGTCTCCTGCATTGCAAGAAGATTCTTTACCATCTGAGCCACCAGGGAAACCCTATAAATTTTGGGAGGGGGACACAAATGTTCAGCACATACAGGCTACTAGACATGTACATGTATGTCCAACAGCAAGGACTAGGAGAGAATATACAAGTCATGAATCACAGAAGACATGTAGGGCTGTCTTTTCTGGGGCAAGGTCACCTATCTTACATGGAGAAAGAATCTGAATTCCTGTCTTAGCACTATGTTCTAACCAAGTTAAGGAACTGAAAATGTTAACATGAAGGAAAATAAAGACTTAATGAACGTTTTTCACACTGCTTTCTCAAAATTACAACACACTGATTTTTGTAGAAAGTATCCAAATACTCACCATGTGATTTAATGCATTAAAAAGCAGTTTTCTCCCAGATGGTTTGTCAAAATCAGCAACAATCCAGAAAGTAACTGAAGAAATTACATAATCATCTGAAAGTTTCAAACAGTATAATTAATTCTTAAAATCAAAGCAAAGACAGGAACATTTCCAGTTAACAAAATACATAAAATAATAATTTTTAAAATGAATCATTTTTAAAATAAGCAAATACTGGTAAAAATTACACACACACAGAGTGAAATAAATAGAAGATGTTAAGAGTAACTGATTTATAAACTTTGTATAAATTCAGATACCAAAAAGAAAGAATCGTCCCCAAGAAACACATCTATGGGATACTTTTGCCAGCAGAGAAAATTTTATTATTCTTATCAAGGTTCCACTGTTGGCATGCAAAATTGCCTTCCAGCTACATATGTAAAAAAATGATATTTATACCTTACACAGTGTAAAACCACACACAATAAATTAGCAGCAGATACTGGAAACAGCAATATTTTATTAGCTTATGATTCATGTATTTCAAAAATTCTGGCTATTGTTAACTTAGTCTGATTTATATCACCTTGTGCCAAAAACATCAATATTTTTTTTTCCAGAAACATCTGAAAATCTGAAAGCCACAAGATGAAACAATTTTTAATTCTGCAGTTACAGTTGAATGGGTTTCATTTCACCCAACCTCAGCATATAACATCTGAAATTATACTTGTCTGGCTATCATTAAACCTATACAAAAATTAGTCCCTTAGATCATATGACTCAGTTAAAATAACTGTAGAAAATCTGCTACACCAAAAACTTAAACCTGAACAGATGAGAAGCTACAGTTATCATCACTCTTGTTGTTCAATCACCAAGTTGTGTTCGACTCTTTTTAACCCCATGGACTGCAGCACACCAGGCTTCCCTGTCCTGCACCATCTCCTGGAGTTTACTCAAACTCATATCCACTGAGTAGGTGATGCTATCGTACCATACACAGTAATATATAATTATGCAAAAACTGGCTTTGGTTAATGAAAAAAATATGTAACAAAATGAAGGACAACACTGATTCTCCTTTCAATCCTTCAGAAGCAATTTAATAGTAATGCAGTGATGGCACATTCTTTTCAAAGAAAGGTAAAGATTCTCATGTCTTCTTAAATGTCAACACTTTTAGAATTACAAATAGTAAACTGAGAAATACTTCAAGATGTTAAGCAAGTTTCTCCCAATTTTATATTTCTTTCAGTTCAGTCGCTCAGTTGTGTCTGACTCTTTGCGACCCCATGATCGCAGCATGCCAGGCATTGGTCCATCACCAACAACCAGGTAAACACAAACTCATATCCATCGAGTCGGTAATGTCATCCAGCCATCTCATCCTCTGTTGTTCCCTTCTCCTCCTGCCCTCAATCCCTCCCAGCATCAGGGTCTTTTCAAATGAGTTAACTCTGCATGAGGTGGCCAAAGTGTTGGAGTTTCAGCTTTAGCACCAGTCCTTCCAATGAACAACCAGGACTGATCTCCTTCAAGATGGACTGGCTGGATCTCCTTGCAGTCCAAGGGACTCTCAAGAGTCTTCTCCAACACCACAGTTCAAAAGCATCAAATCTTCTGTGCCCAGCTTTTGTCACAGTCCAACTCTCACACCCATACATGACCACTGGAGAAACCATAGCCCTGACTAGACCTTTGTTGGCAAAGCAATGTCTCTGCTTTTAAATATACTGTCTAACTCGGTCATAACTTTTCTTCCAAGGAGTAAGCGTCTTTTAATTTCATGGCTGCAGTCACCATCTGCAGTGATTTTGGAGGCCCAAAACATAAAGTCTGACACTGTTTCCACTGTTTCCCCATCTATTTCCCATGAAGTGATGGAACCAGATGCCATGATCTTCGTTTTCTGAATGTTGAGCTTTAGGGCAATTTTTTCACTCTCTTTCACTTTCAACAAGAGGCTTTTTAGTTCCTCTTTACTTTCTGCCATAAGGGTGGTGTCATCTGCATATCTGAGGTTATTGATATTTCTCCCGGCAATCTTGATTTCAGCTGTGCTCCCTCCAGCCCAGTGCTTATGATGTACTCTGCATATAAGTTAAATAAGCACGGTGACAATATACAGCCTTGACGTACTCCTTTTCCTATTTGGAACCAGTCTGTTGTTCCATGTCCAGTTCTAACTGTTGCTTCCTGACCTGCATACAGATTTCTCAAGAGGCAGGTCAGGTGGTCTGGTATTCCCATCTCTTGAAGAATTTTCCACAGTTTATTGTGATCCACACAGTCAAAGGCTTTGGCATAGTCAATAAGGCAGAAATAGATGTTTTTCTGGTACTCTCTTGCTTTTTCCATGGTCCATCGGATGTTGGCAATTTGATCTCTGGTTCCTCTGCCTTTTCTAAAACCAGCTTGAACATGAGGAAGTTCACAGTTCACATATTGCTGAAGCCTGGCTTGCAGAATTTTGAGCATTACTTTACTAGCATGTGAGATGAGTGCAACTGTGTGGTAGTTTGAGCATTCTCTGGCATTGCCTTTCTTTGGGATTCGAATGAAAACTGACCTTTTCCAGTCCTGTGGCCACTGCTGAGTTTTCCAAATTTGCTGGCATATTGAGTGCAGCACGTTCACAGCATCATCTTTCAGGATTTGAAATAGCTCAACTGGAATTCCATCACCTCCACTAGCTTTGCTTTCTAAGGCCCACTTGACTTCACATTCCAGGATGTCTGGCTCTAGGTGAGTGATCACACCATCATGATTATCTGGGTCATGAAGATCTTTTTTGTACAGTTCTCCTGTGTATTCTTGCCACTTCTTCTTAATATCTTCTGCTTCTCTTAGGTCCCTACCATTTCTGTCTTTAATTGAGCTCATCTTTAAATGAAATGTTCCCTTGGTATCTCTAATTATCTTGAGATATCTAGTCTTTCCCATTCTGTTGTTTTCCTCTATTTCTTTGCATTGAACGCTGAGGAAGGCTTACTTATCTCTCCTTCCTATTCTTTGGGACTCTGCATTCAGATGCTTATATCTTTCTTTTTCTCCTTTGCTTTTTGCTTCTCTTCACAGCTATTTGTAAGGCCTCCTCAGAGGGCAGTTTTGCTCTTTTACATTTCTTTTTTTTGTGGATGGTCTTGATCCCATATAAATAAAGAAATAAGGTGTTTCTCAGTTAATTATTCTTTTAAATTGCAAGAGATTTAATCTAAGAGCATTAACTATAGGCTAGCTTACTCTATTCTCTGAAGCAATTCTCTCTATGCCCTGAAGCAATTTTTGAAATACAATACAGAACTTGATAAATATATTTCTTCTACTTTTTCATTCCCCTTTTCTATACTTTTTCCTTCACTTGACTCATTCAGGACCTTAGCTGACATATAATGGAACTGAATTATATTTTATTATTTGTTGAATTTCTTGTAGACAGACCAGTTTATGAACATAAAATCACAGATCTGTTAGAAAGTAATTCAAAGGTGATCTGTTCCTAATTTGCATTCATCTCATAGCATTCTCAAAAACTAGCTGTCTGCTTAAATCTCTCTCAGATATCCAAATTACCCCTTATTTCACAGTAATTTCATCTTTAGATCACTCATTGTCAGGAAGTTACCACTTTATATAACAACATGAAAATCAGCTTTCTCTTATGTTTCATGCATGGGTTCTCTGTTTTCTCTCCAGAACAAAGTAGGTGAAACAAAACAAAGTGAAACTCAAACCAACCAAACTGCATTATCTGAAAAGTTCATGGTATCTCAGAAGTCTGTGGTCATATTGCAGTTTTCCTATCTAGGCTAAACCCTTATTTCCAAAGATGTTCCTGTTTTGGTCCCCTTTCCTTTGGATATGACCGCTATCCTAAGCAAAAAATTCAGACACTGTTTAACCAGAATGCAGAACTATTCTCCTCTCATTGGGGATTATACTTTTACTCATGCCTTATAAGATTATCAGGTTACTTAATCTTTAAAGTGTTTTACCACCTTCCTAAAAAGGAGAATAACTAAATAGCTTGCCTTAAAAAAAAGGCAAAGAAATAAGATTAACCCCTCTGCATATATGATTAGCTAGGATAGGCGGCATTTTTCTCAGCAAAATCCTTTTATCCTAACAATTTACAAATTTTCAAATTGAAAACCAGGCCTCTAATCAAATATCAACATACAGAAATGCATTGTGCAAACATTTAATAACATTATTAACTTTTACCATTTGGGAACAAATTCAGGAAAATGAAATATGCTTATTACCTCCTTCAGTTACATACTGCATGTTCTCTGCAATTACAGCACTCTTATCTTGTGTATCCAAGAAGGAGAAAGTAGAGAAATCTTCAACATCAGCAGTTACTAAAAATTTTAATATTAAATGTTAAATAATGAATTAATAAAACATTCACAACTCAATAAACATTTGTAGAAAAGTACAGGGAAGGACTATTTTACCTGATGTAGATATCAAATTAAGGTACTGCCATTTATTGTTCAAAATCAAAGGATTTATTCGGGGCACAACATTATTTTTATCCATCAGGAAATCAACTGCATTTATTCGATCATTTAAGGCACCCTAAAATAACAAAATATTATTTAGGTAATATAGGCAATTTATATCCATATGTTTTAATATGATGCAGGGAATACATTTAAAGATTGCTTAATCTAAAATAAGTCAATTTAAGATTCTTATCATAAATTTTCCTGTAAAACTTTGCAGTTTCTTTCCAATTAAGCAATTTTTAGATGTAATTATGCACAGATAAATTTAATTACTACTTTAAAAAGCACTACTAAGTAATTAGAATGGAAACTTTTATGCAATTAACTTTAGCTATTAAGATAGTTCTAAGAAGGGGACAACAGAGGATGAGATGGCTAGATGGCATCACAGACTCGATGAACGTGAGTTTGAGTGAACTCCAGGAGATGGTGATGGACAGGGAGGCCTGGCGTGCTGCGATTCACAGGGTCGCAAAGAGTCGGACACAACTGAGCAACTGAACTGAACTGAATGTAATACAGAAATAATTTATAAATATCATTCATCATACATTTTCTCATACGTGCTTACCTACCATAAAAACTTCCTTTTGTAAATACGCAGTTGTATCCATCATTCTGTGAAGAACAGCCATTTCTAGCTCCTTAAAATTCAGCTCTTCACGGTGAAAGGATTCACCATTATAAAGAGCTTGAGGCAAAGGACCCAAACCAGTCATCTTATAAAAGTTTGTTCCTGCCTATTCAATTAGAAAAATACCAGAGAGTTAGGCAGAATATGTCTGTCTGAAAAAGAAATACATAAATAAAGGGACTGCCACATTTTTGTGTCATAGAAAAATGTTAGTTTTGCGAATTTTATCTGTTCTTTACAACACTACTTAAAAGAAGGTAATTTACCTACAGAGAACAAGTCAGAAAACTTTTTTTAAAAGGGCGAGACACATATTTTAGGTTTTGTGAGCCATCTGGTCTCTGACACAACTACTCAATCGTGATGTTACAGTGCAAAAGCAGTGACACACACACGTGAATGAATGAACCTGGCTGTCTCCAACAACCTGTGTTTATAAAAACAGGTGGAAAAACAGGTGGTTGAAAGGCTGGATTTGGCTTGGGGGCTGTAGTTTGCTGGCCTCTGATAGAGGGTATGACTTTAAAAAATACATCTACCTGCATAAGAGGTTAATTTATCTCTATGTTCATTTGTTTAGTAAACATTCATTGAATTCATGTGTTTGGCTAGACTCTGTGAGTACAAAGCTAAAATACCTGCCTCAAGGGGCTCACATATATACAAGCAAAACTGAGGCCATATACCAGGTTTTATGGGAGCCTAGAAAAGAAGTGACAAAGTTTGAATGTGGAAAGAAGGAATCATAGAAACCCTCTTCAGGGAATAACAGCAAAATCTTAAAGGACAAGTAAAAATTTGCTTGTCCTTTAAAAGTGGAGAAAGACATTCCAACTGAAAACAGACAGCACCTCAAGGAATAGAAGGGAAAAGAGAATATGGTATATTCAGGTAATGGCAAACAGTTTTCTGTGTTTACAGTGGGAGGAGTTATTAATATGTAGGGAGAAGACATTAGGCCAGAGGGGTGGAGGGGCTAGATCATGAAAGTCTTCAGCATCTGGATTTTATATTATATTGTATGATACAGTATCACTAATAATTAATTCATCACTATTCAACACTATGTATCATTAAAATTGTCATGATAGCCAACATATTAATAATTACTCTCTGAAACTAGGTACTATTATTATATTCACTTTACAGATGATAAACCATACAGAGTCACTTCCAATGTCATATAACTACTACATTTTGGAAACAGAATTTGTACTTACAAGTGTCTGACAAATAGTCTGAACTTGTAACCACTGAACTATATTATCTCTGAGCTATATTTACATGTATATATAACTGTATATATATGCCAGGAGAAGTATCAGTAACCTCCGATATGCAGACACCACACTTATGGCAGAAAGCAAAGAAGAAGTAAAGAGCCTCTTGATGAAAGAGAAAGAAGAGACTGAAAAAGTTGGATTAAAGCTCAACATTCAGAAAACTGGGATCATGGCATCCGGTCCCATTACTTCATGGCAGATAGATGGGGAAACAGTGAAAACAGTGGCTGACTTTATTTTTCTGGCTCCAAAATCACCGTAGATGATGACTGTAGCATGAAATTAAAAGACGCTTACTCCTTGGAAGGAAAGTTATGACTGAATTAGATAGCATATTAAAAAGCAGAGACATTACTTTGTCAACAAAGGTCCATCTGGTCAAGACTATGGTTTTTCCAGTGGTCATTTATGGATGTGAGAGTTGGACAATAAAGAAAGCTGAGCGCCAAAGAATCGATCCTTTTGAACTGTGGTGTTGGAGAAACTCTTGAGAGTCCCTTGGACTGCAAACAGATCCATCCAGTCCATTCTGAAGGAGATCAGTACTGGGTGTTCACTGGAAGGACTGATGTTGAAGCTGAAACTCCAATACTTTGGCCACCTGATGTGAAGAGCTAACTCATGGGAAAAGACCCTGATGCTAGGAAAGATTGAGGGCAGGAGGAGAAGGGGACGACAGAGGATGAAATGGCTGGATGGCATCATCAACTCAATGGACATAGATTTGGGTGGACTCCGGGAGTTGGTGATGGACAGAGAGGTATGGCGTGCTGCGGTTCATGGGGTCACAAAGAGTCAGACATAACTGAGCAACTGAACTGAAGGAAATACATATATTAACAATTATATCTTCTTCTTGGACTAATCCATTGATCATTATTTGATATCCTCTTTTGTCTCTTATTTCAGCCTTTGTTTTAAACTCTATTTCATCTGCTGTAACTGGTCCCCAGATTTCTTCTCATCTCCATTGCACAGAATACCTATTTAATTCCCTCACTTTCAGTCTGTGTGTATCTTCAGATCCGATAGATTTGGGTGGACTCCGGGAGTTGGTGATGGACAGAGAGGTATGGCGTGCTGCGGTTCATGGGGTCACAAAGAGTCAGACATAACTGAGCAACTGAACTGAAGGAAATACATATATTAACAATTATATCTTCTTCTTGGACTAATCCATTGATCATTATTTGATATCCTCTTTTGTCTCTTATTTCAGCCTTTGTTTTAAACTCTATTTCATCTGCTGTAACTGGTCCCCAGATTTCTTCTCATCTCCATTGCACAGAATACCTATTTAATTCCCTCACTTTCAGTCTGTGTGTATCTTCAGATCCGAAGTTAAGTCTCTTGGAAGCAGCTTATATACAACTCTTGCTTGTATATCCATCTGGTTACTGTCCTTTGACTGAAGCATTTAGTCTATTTACATTTAAGTAATTACTGGTAGGTGTGTACATATTGCCTCTTATGTTAATTGTCTTAATGATTTTCTACGCTATTAGTTCTGAGAACTCATTTTTTTGATGTCAATAGTGGTAACTTAAACACTGTATAAAACGTGTCATTCAAAGGTATAAATTTCCCTTTTTTTAATGTTTAAAATCTAAATCTGATTGTAGAGTTAGCTATATTAAGATCATTTATTCATGAGATAATAAACGTTTCTTCACCATATTTTTAAAAATTTGCATTCCAACTTACCTTTCTTTCACCATCATATTTAGAATCAATTCCCAAAATATCCCAAATATTAGCATGAGGAAACTTATTTTTCAACATCAGCAGTTACTAAAAATTTTAATATTAAATGTTAAATAATGAATTAATAAAACATTCACAACTCAATAAACATTTGTAGAAAAGTACAGGGAAGGACTATTTTACCTGATGTAGATATCAAATTAAGGTACTGCCATTTATTGTTCAAAATCAAAGGATTTATTCGGGGCACAACATTATTTTTATCCATCAGGAAATCAACTGCATTTATTCGATCATTTAAGGCACCCTAAAATAACAAAATATTATTTAGGTAATATAGGCAATTTATATCCATATGTTTTAATATGATGCAGGGAATACATTTAAAGATTGCTTAATCTAAAATAAGTCAATTTAAGATTCTTATCATAAATTTTCCTGTAAAACTTTGCAGTTTCTTTCCAATTAAGCAATTTTTAGATGTAATTATGCACAGATAAATTTAATTACTACTTTAAAAAGCACTACTAAGTAATTAGAATGGAAACTTTTATGCAATTAACTTTAGCTATTAAGATAGTTCTAAGAAGGGGACAACAGAGGATGAGATGGCTAGATGGCATCACAGACTCGATGAACGTGAGTTTGAGTGAACTCCAGGAGATGGTGATGGACAGGGAGGCCTGGCGTGCTGCGATTCACAGGGTCGCAAAGAGTCGGACACAACTGAGCAACTGAACTGAACTGAATGTAATACAGAAATAATTTATAAATATCATTCATCATACATTTTCTCATACGTGCTTACCTACCATAAAAACTTCCTTTTGTAAATACGCAGTTGTATCCATCATTCTGTGAAGAACAGCCATTTCTAGCTCCTTAAAATTCAGCTCTTCACGGTGAAAGGATTCACCATTATAAAGAGCTTGAGGCAAAGGACCCAAACCAGTCATCTTATAAAAGTTTGTTCCTGCCTATTCAATTAGAAAAATACCAGAGAGTTAGGCAGAATATGTCTGTCTGAAAAAGAAATACATAAATAAAGGGACTGCCACATTTTTGTGTCATAGAAAAATGTTAGTTTTGCGAATTTTATCTGTTCTTTACAACACTACTTAAAAGAAGGTAATTTACCTACAGAGAACAAGTCAGAAAACTTTTTTTAAAAGGGCGAGACACATATTTTAGGTTTTGTGAGCCATCTGGTCTCTGACACAACTACTCAATCGTGATGTTACAGTGCAAAAGCAGTGACACACACACGTGAATGAATGAACCTGGCTGTCTCCAACAACCTGTGTTTATAAAAACAGGTGGAAAAACAGGTGGTTGAAAGGCTGGATTTGGCTTGGGGGCTGTAGTTTGCTGGCCTCTGATAGAGGGTATGACTTTAAAAAATACATCTACCTGCATAAGAGGTTAATTTATCTCTATGTTCATTTGTTTAGTAAACATTCATTGAATTCATGTGTTTGGCTAGACTCTGTGAGTACAAAGCTAAAATACCTGCCTTCAAGGGGCTCACATATATACAAGCAAAACTGAGGCCATATACCAGGTTTTATGGGAGCCTAGAAAAGAAGTGACAAAGTTTGAATGTGGAAAGAAGGAATCATAGAAACCCTCTTCAGGGAATAACAGCAAAATCTTAAAGGACAAGTAAAAATTTGCTTGTCCTTTAAAAGTGGAGAAAGACATTCCAACTGAAAACAGACAGCACCTCAAGGAATAGAAGGGAAAAGAGAATATGGTATATTCAGGTAATGGCAAACAGTTTTCTGTGTTTACAGTGGGAGGAGTTATTAATATGTAGGGAGAAGACATTAGGCCAGAGGGGTGGAGGGGCTAGATCATGAAAGTCTTCAGCATCTGGATTTTATATTATATTGTATGATACAGTATCACTAATAATTAATTCATCACTATTCAACACTATGTATCATTAAAATTGTCATGATAGCCAACATATTAATAATTACTCTCTGAAACTAGGTACTATTATTATATTCACTTTACAGATGATAAACCATACAGAGTCACTTCCAATGTCATATAACTACTACATTTTGGAAACAGAATTTGTACTTACAAGTGTCTGACAAATAGTCTGAACTTGTAACCACTGAACTATATTATCTCTGAGCTATATTTACATGTATATATAACTGTATATATATGCCAGGAGAAGTATCAGTAACCTCCGATATGCAGACACCACACTTATGGCAGAAAGCAAAGAAGAAGTAAAGAGCCTCTTGATGAAAGAGAAAGAAGAGACTGAAAAAGTTGGATTAAAGCTCAACATTCAGAAAACTGGGATCATGGCATCCGGTCCCATTACTTCATGGCAGATAGATGGGGAAACAGTGAAAACAGTGGCTGACTTTATTTTTCTGGCTCCAAAATCACCGTAGATGATGACTGTAGCATGAAATTAAAAGACGCTTACTCCTTGGAAGGAAAGTTATGACTGAATTAGATAGCATATTAAAAAGCAGAGACATTACTTTGTCAACAAAGGTCCATCTGGTCAAGACTATGGTTTTTCCAGTGGTCATTTATGGATGTGAGAGTTGGACAATAAAGAAAGCTGAGCGCCAAAGAATCGATCCTTTTGAACTGTGGTGTTGGAGAAACTCTTGAGAGTCCCTTGGACTGCAAACAGATCCATCCAGTCCATTCTGAAGGAGATCAGTACTGGGTGTTCACTGGAAGGACTGATGTTGAAGCTGAAACTCCAATACTTTGGCCACCTGATGTGAAGAGCTAACTCATGGGAAAAGACCCTGATGCTAGGAAAGATTGAGGGCAGGAGGAGAAGGGGACGACAGAGGATGAAATGGCTGGATGGCATCATCAACTCAATGGACATAGATTTGGGTGGACTCCGGGAGTTGGTGATGGACAGAGAGGTATGGCGTGCTGCGGTTCATGGGGTCACAAAGAGTCAGACATAACTGAGCAACTGAACTGAAGGAAATACATATATTAACAATTATATCTTCTTCTTGGACTAATCCATTGATCATTATTTGATATCCTCTTTTGTCTCTTATTTCAGCCTTTGTTTTAAACTCTATTTCATCTGCTGTAACTGGTCCCCAGATTTCTTCTCATCTCCATTGCACAGAATACCTATTTAATTCCCTCACTTTCAGTCTGTGTGTATCTTCAGATCCGAAGTTAAGTCTCTTGGAAGCAGCTTATATACAACTCTTGCTTGTATATCCATCTGGTTACTGTCCTTTGACTGAAGCATTTAGTCTATTTACATTTAAGTAATTACTGGTAGGTGTGTACATATTGCCTCTTATGTTAATTGTCTTAATGATTTTCTACGCTATTAGTTCTGAGAACTCATTTTTTTGATGTCAATAGTGGTAACTTAAACACTGTATAAAACGTGTCATTCAAAGGTATAAATTTCCCTTTTTTTAATGTTTAAAATCTAAATCTGATTGTAGAGTTAGCTATATTAAGATCATTTATTCATGAGATAATAAACGTTTCTTCACCATATTTTTAAAAATTTGCATTCCAACTTACCTTTCTTTCACCATCATATTTAGAATCAATTCCCAAAATATCCCAAATATTAGCATGAGGAAACTTATTTTGGAGAACACGCTTCACAATGTTCACAGTGAGTATTTTGTGATTCTCCACTTTTTGATACATCTGTGAAAAATAAAGGTATTATCATTTTCATCTTACAGTAATTAGTTTTATTTCTTTTCCTTAGCATGAATATTCACAAAGAACTTATTTTATATTTTCTAAGTTCTAAGCATATTACATACATACATTTATATATAAACACTTACCCCCACATACAGAGATAAGCAAACTATTTTAACAATAAAATCTATTTTCTTCTAATAAAAATGGTACTGTAAATATCCTACAGCTTTCAAAATACTGTATCAAGTTTCTATGTTGGTCTATTTTGATCAAGTCAGACCCTGTAATTCTTAATAAAACAATGGTACCTTTATTTTTAAAGATATATATATATACACACACACATATATATATACACACACACATACACAAATAGTTTAAATGACTTATTTTAGAAATGCTTATTTTCATTTCCAGTTGCTCTTTAGTAAATATCTTAACTAGCTTTTTTCTATACATCCATCCTTTCTCCAGTCTCAAACACTTTAATCATACTGGCATAAAGTAAGCTGTTACCCCTTTATTTTTTTCCCCATTTCCCCCTTCACTATACATCTTCTACCATGACCCCGTTATGGCACTGTTCCACATGGGGAAAACAGACAGCTCTGCCTCAAGAAAGATGATACTTCTGAGCAGATGATTTACTGAAACATTAACATGAACTTGAGCCAAGACATTCTGGGGAAAGAGCCCACCAAGCAGAAAGGAAAAACTAGTAAGTACAAACATCATTAGGTAGTATTTTGACATATCAAATAAGAATATTATTTTTACTCCCAATTCACTTGAAGTATTATTGCCAGAGATAATTCTCATATTATGACTGACAGAATCTTCATATTATTCTGCAGAGTAAGGAATTAGCATTCTGCTATTTCCTTTTATCACTATAAACTGTAACCTATCCCTTTAAGAGGTGACAGATCTAAAAGTAGCTCTCAGAGTTTGATTTTATGAGTCTCTCAGTTTATGAGGAAGTTTTCTCCTTATACTAAAGTAGAACATACTATGATCTTAATAACTCAAAAAAAGGGGGAAAGTACAGCTTTCTGCAAAACATAAACAGTGATTAGAAAATAAGATTCTGAATAAAGTAAAAGTTATATATGAAAAGTC
>SJYC01078243.1:0-22757 GCA_006408675.1 Madoqua kirkii | reverse complement strand
GAAGCACAGCTCAAAGTAAATGTTTTTTATAGGAAGTGAAATACCTTATTCTAAGTATTCACTGGATTTTCTGTGATAAATTAAAAAAAAAAAAACTGAATTTTGACCAAAAAAATAATGGCTTAACATCTGCTGTAGGAACTAAGATATTCACTCCCTATGTGAAAAACTGTAAAAGCCCTAGATGTTTTCTCCACAGTTTAAATTTCTATAAGGTTACTTAACACTGTAATAATGAACACTTATATACACAGATTACAAAGTAGTATTTGTGTATTTTTCCCTTAAATGTACTGAAATTTATTAATTCTTATAGAAGAAAAGTTTGATCATAAATTCCTTTTAGAAAATTTAACAGTAACCCATCAGCTTAATATTGGTATTATAAAGGTACATGGGGATAAAACATGTCCCTGCTAGCTTGTGAAACCTACTCAGTCATGCCACCTCAAGCTTATTACATCAGGCAAATACTTCCTTATTACTCAGATGCCTAATTACCAACAGCAAGGTAGTACCAAAGAAACCAGTGATATCTTCATAAAAGATGCAGACAAAATTTCAAAATAGAAAACTCACCAAATTATGAAAATTACGCCTTATGAAAGGTATACTTCCAGGGAATATTGGTTTCAAAAGTTCCTGGTAACTTGAAGGCCATGTTAAATACATCTCATCAGTTTCTAAGTTATTAATCCACTAGAAAAGAATCCAGAAAGCTGTGAAAGCTATATTAATACTTGAATAATTTTCAAAGCCAAATCTGACTTTATCAAACAGTAAGTAAAATATACCTAAGATTTTCTACATTTCTGATTAAGTATAAGGAGCTAGATGAATATTCTGTAAGGAACAAACATTATGTGCAACAATTTTACATTCCCATAGCCTTTTACATTACATTCCCTTTGAAACAATTGGCTATTTACTCATTTGTTTTTCATATTAAAAAATTAAACTGTATATTAAATAATCTTCATAAACCATTTAAGGTATAAGAGGCAATGAGGTCATTCACCTCTCTAAAATTTAAAAGCTTGGACATAAGGAAAATAAAATGACTTAGAAAAATTAAATTTTTAAAACTGACACTTAGGACATCTAGTTCTAATCAAGGTGGAATAGCTTATGTTTAACTTGCCCTCTCTCCTGAAACAAGGACAACAGGAGGAGAAAACCACTGTTTAGAGGCTTGGAGGTATGGGTCAATCAACAATCAAGATCTAAGAAGTTACAACTCTTGAAAGCAGGAGGAACATGAGGCAAGCACCACATTCGCCTCAACTTTGTTCCCGGGGGCATTTTCACAACTGTAGTCTGAAGGAAGATAATTCAAACAGCAAATGACAGTCGTATCTGGCTTTCCAATATGGAAAAGAATATGATGTGGGTATCTTATCCCCTTGTTGGTGAGTTTTATATATATATATATATATATATATATATATATATATACACACACTTATTTATTTATTTCAAGTGAGAAACCAGCATTATGCTTTATGCATCAGTCCCACTGAACTTGAATTAATGACTGGAGGTTGAGTAGCTTTTGATGTGGATCAAAACAGCTGAATGGGTTTATTTAAAATGCAGATTCCTTGGCACCACTTCAGACCTACTAAATAATTCCCATTCAAAGTAAGTGCCCTACGTGATTCTTATCACAAATACTAAAGTTAGAAAGCTATAGAAATGACACAATTTATGGCCATGAGTGCTGGGTGAGAAAGTTGAGGTGATATCCAGATCCGTTTTGGAGGACTGCTGAGACAACACGGGAAATCATGCTGACTAGGTCCACAGACACTGACTGCCCTGTCTCTAGTCTCAGGTGAATATACACACAGAAGCAGCAACAGGAACTAGAAGGGCGCCTCACAATGTCATGTGCAGGACTGGCACTGACAGTGCAAAGATCTACCTCCATCTGTTCTGCTGGTCATACCGCAGGCCTTGGCTATCCACTAGGCTTCCAAGATACTGAAAAGAAGATATTGTCACTTATTAACCTGTAAAACAACCTCCTCAACATCCAGGGAGTTATACAAGTCAACAAAGTATCACAGGACAGGTCAATCTGTTAGAGGCTGATACTCATTCTGAGAGAAGCAAAGACTTACAGTTTATATCTTTTGAGTTCTTTTGGAGGAGTGACATTAGCTAAAACGTTTGAGTAAGAAATTCCAAAACTTCATCCTTATAAAAAACATGGAAAAACTAGAAAATCTGTGGGAATGATCATTTTCAAAACGATGAAAACCAATCAAAAGTTTACAGCAACCCTGAGAGTGTTTATTCATGAAAAAAGGCTGAAACTCAGTAACAACACTGAGACTTGTGGTATGTGATAATTTACCTCAATCCCATTTCCTGCTCCCAGCCTAAACAGTAGCCTTGAAATGACAGCTCACATTCCAGTACCAATACTGGCAGCAGGAGAAGGGGCTTTATTCTGAAAGAACTGTAACTTTTTGAACTGTCTGGTGACTTCCTAGAAGGCCTTCTGAAAAGTTTTGCTTTACCCTGCCTCATTCATAATTTGCCTAGTATGAAAGCTGTTACTCTAATTTATGCAAAACACTTACTGGAAAATGTTTAGACACTCCTGAGATAATAGATAATGGGATACATGATGGAGTAACTACAAACCTAGTGAGGAAAGGCTGGAAATGGGAAACAGGGCTTTGAGAGGTTCTGATGAATTCCTGGGAAGGTACAAGGCCATGGGCATTCTCAGGAAGGACCGATAGAAGGCCCTGCATTCTCACTTCTGGTTGACTTTCAAGCTCTATGCAAACAAGAATTGAATGCAGAGATGCAGACTGCCTGGTTGAATGTTCAGTGTGTGCTACTCTCCCTCCCTCCACGTGTAACACACACAAAGCACCTCTGTTAAGATGCAAAGACTGGGAGATTTTCTGGTTCTAGGTATTTAAGTAAAATCTCAGTCCAGTAGTTAGCAGATGAATAGGCTAACCTAACAGAGATTTCTGTGGCCACACATGAAAAAGAATACAGATTCTATAAAATGAGTCGCTATTAAACAACAGCAAACAGCAATAATCACAAATCTGAAAGAACTGTAACTTTTTGAACTGTCTGGTGACTTCCTAGAAGGCCTTCTGAAAAGTTTTGCTTTACCCTGCCTCATTCATAATTTGCCTAGTATGAAAGCTGTTACTCTAATTTATGCAAAACACTTACTGGAAAATGTTTAGACACTCCTGAGATAATAGATAATGGGATACATGATGGAGTAACTACAAACCTAGTGAGGAAAGGCTGGAAATGGGAAACAGGGCTTTGAGAGGTTCTGATGAATTCCTGGGAAGGTACAAGGCCATGGGCATTCTCAGGAAGGACCGATAGAAGGCCCTGCATTCTCACTTCTGGTTGACTTTCAAGCTCTATGCAAACAAGAATTGAATGCAGAGATGCAGACTGCCTGGTTGAATGTTCAGTGTGTGCTACTCTCCCTCCCTCCACGTGTAACACACACAAAGCACCTCTGTTAAGATGCAAAGACTGGGAGATTTTCTGGTTCTAGGTATTTAAGTAAAATCTCAGTCCAGTAGTTAGCAGATGAATAGGCTAACCTAACAGAGATTTCTGTGGCCACACATGAAAAAGAATACAGATTCTATAAAATGAGTCGCTATTAAACAACAGCAAACAGCAATAATCACAAATCCCACGGAGGGGTGAGAATCTGATTTCCAGGAAGTGCCACAGTATTCAGTATTTCAACAACAAAAAAATAAAACACAATGAAAAATTCTAAATTAAACATAAGGAAACAATTTCATTTATAGTAACATCAAAAAGTGTAAAATACTTAAAAATAATTTAACTAAGCCTGAAACTTACACTGAAAGCTGCAAAACACTGTTGAAAGAAATTACGCTAAATAAATGGAAAGGCATCTCATATTCAGATTGGAAGATGTCTAAATAGCAACTGTAATATGTGTAAATGGCAATATTCCTTAAACAATTTATTGATTCAACAAAATCTCAATAAAAATTCTAGCTTCTTTTTTTTTTTTTTACAGAAATGGACAAGTTCATTCCATAATTCAAAAAGAAAGGAAAAAGGTGTAAAATACCAAGACAATCTTAAAGATGAAGAATAAAATTGTAGGACTCATAATTTAGAATTTTTAAAGTCACTACAAAGCTATAGTAAAAAAAAAAAAAAAAAACAGTCTGGTGCTGGAATAAGGATAAGATACAGATCAACAGAACTGAACTCAAAGTCTAGAAACAAACCCACATGTCTAGTCAACTGATTAACAGCATCGTTACTGGACGAGGACAGGGAAATTTGCCTTTATGACTGTGGGATGTGGTTGTCAAGTTACACTCTTAACTAAAGTGCAAAATATAGTTGTAGGGGGGGTAGTTCTGCTACCCCTACAATATGACCAAAGACCCCATCACCGTGGGTGGTCTGGCACCTTGAACTAAAAGGAAATTACAATCCAAAGGAGCCAAACACATAATCCTATGATAGTTTTTACTGACTCTTCACATACCTGAGGTACTATATAAAGGCTGTAAACACACAGCAATTAAAGTGATAAAATCTAAATTGTGACTCCTGAAGTCTGAGACAGAGAAACCTGAAATGATAAGTCAAGGACAGAAGAAAACTAATGACCCTCAAGTTCTTCCTCAATTCTCAACCAGACTTTTAAGAAATAAACTGCCAACCCCTCATATTTTGAGGGGGAGGGTATAAACACAGAAATCAGAAATGACTTAACTCAGAGGCTCAGCTTTGTCCGTAAAGACAGAAAGTAAGCAGAGAGACAGATGTGGGGGAAAAAGAATTTAAAGCAAAGTACTGCTTCATTCATGAATAACTTTGTTTTGACATTAAGATATTCAACAATTTTTTTTTGCTTACTTCCTATTAAATAAGATCTGATGTATGTTGATGGTATTTAACAAAGTCCTGGAGTGGGGGGCACTTACATTCCACTGGAAGAAGATTATAAATGAATACATATCATAACAGGTGGTAGCAACTACTATGAAGCAAAAATAAAGTTTATGTGTGAGCTAATTTTGCTGCTCTAACAGACCAAGTTGAACAGTGCTGAGACCTCAGAGCTCTGCATTTTGTGCCAGTTAATCTTTTTGGAGGTAGCTAGAGACTTAAGCTCAGAAACAATTTTCTTTTCACACAGGCACTTTCCAAGTGGAAAAATAGAAGCATTTGAGACATAAAGCTTCCCTTAATAGTACATAAAAAAGATACTTTAAAAATTAGAAGGAATAAAATTCTTATACATGCTACAATATGGATGAATCTTGAAAACATCATGATGAGTGAAATAAGTCAGGCATAATTGGACAAATATCATATGACTACCCTTACACGCAGTATGGGAATAGGCAAATTCACAGAGACAAAAAGTAGAACGGAGGTTACCAGGCACTGAAGGGAGAAGGGAATGGGTGTCTATTTGAAATGATGAAGTTCTAGAAACAGATAATGGTGAAAGTTGGACAAGACTGTGAATATATTTAATGCCAGTGAATTATAGACTTAAAATGCTTAACAGAGCATTACCTTATATTATATTTTACCTCAATAAAAATTACTTCCAAGAAGTTCCTTGGAAAAGAATGCCTCCTCAAAGTGTCCAAGAGCTGAGCAAGAGAGGAGTCTTTATAGCATACAGGCAGAGACTCTGTGGGCAGTGGGAACAGCATCAGGGGACTGCTCCCCCCATGTGACTAACCATCTTCCACGTCCAACCTTGGAGGATAAGGATGCTATTTCATAAATGGAGTTGGAAAGTCTCTTTATAGGTCTATTTCTTATGTTCAGAATAGCTCTGAAGATTACTCCCCTCATTTTATCTCACCTAAAGAATTTTTCTGAAAATAGTCAAAAGCATAAATGCTTAAAATAAAAGACACAAAGTATTAAAGTAACTAACATGGTCATTCCTCTTACTGATAAAAACATTATTAGAAAAAGATACGTTATTGAGTATAAAGACATTCAAGTAAGAGTAAAATTTAGCCACTGAGAGGACATGGTCTAAAGACTACTTAAAAAAAAAACAACCTGGAGCCAACAAACAAGAAACATAAAATTGTCCTAGAAGATACAATGGTCCAACTAACAAATAACGAATGTAGTTTGTCTTCAGTCTGAGGTCTCTGATGCTCAGGAACACAGCAGTCCTTTGGTGCTGTTATCGTTCCCTGATTCCTGGATGGCTGACCAACTCTATAGGGGGGGAAATTGTTCTGGCAGGAAAAGGAGGAAGTAAGCCATTTCCACCTATTAGGCCATACCATGGACTATTTTTGTGCTTTAAAGAAGGAAAAGTGATGTGATCAGATTTCAAAAAAATTCACTTAGGCTGTAATACATGGACCAGAACATCTGGAAGCCACTGCAAACTGTTGGGCCAGATTTTCACTATATTAAGGTGGTATTCATATATTCCTGAGATATTAACCATTTGGTATTTTGCTGCTCCCGTTGCTTACACAGTTATTCTGTTGTTCTCATCTTGTTTTATCTTTAAAGCTGGAAAGGATACTGAATGAGCTAAGTAGATATTCTCCTGAGGAAGTACAGAGAATACAAGAAAGGGGAAAGGAAGATCTATGGGGGAGAGGGAATGAATCTGTAGTTTTACTTTTTATTCTCACTGAGTTTTACTTTTTATTCTCACTCCTATAACCTCTTTCAAAATGCTTAAATTAATTCTAAAGTCTGCCAATATCTGGTTTTAAGTCTTAAGTCTACTAAAGGTTTTAAAGTGAGAAATTACAGGGGACTTACCATGATAGAAGAATGTCTAATATCCAGTGCATAGGTATCATCCCAACTACGTGTGCTTAATTTTAAAAACTTGCTCATATCTTCTCCTTTGATCCCAAGACTGTGAAGGCCATTCATCATTTTTCCTTCCAGTTTCAGCATATCCAAAAGACTTTAGGTTTAAAGAAAAGAAATATTTTACTTTGATTTGCCAAAATTTTTTATTAAATCCTTTAAAGTTCATAGATATCTCAAAGCATTAGAAACAAGTTTCTCTGGTATTTTTATTAACAGCACAAAAACACATTATTAAACTCATTAACAAACAGGCCAAGAATTTCTAATTAGTTATCTAGTGTAAACTGAGTTTTTTTTAAGTTATAACAAAATCTTCTTTAAAGGGCAAGACATTAAGGTATTATATATTAATATTCCTTCACCAAGGAAGTGAAAATATGTTCATTCCTGAGCAAGCCAAAAATGAAGGGAAAAAATACAGTAGAAGTTACTCTCTTGATACAAAAAACAAGATCAAACATGACCTAAGATACAAAGTTTCATAGAAGTATGAAAGTTCACATATGTTTAGAATACATATTAAAATTTCTAACTGCATATATAATAATTTGACAGCTCTTAGTACTACTAATGTTAGAAAGTATTATTGCTAAAAGTAACATCATCATCAATAAATGACCTTACTGACAAAGAGTCAGGGCAATTTGATACTTAAAACCACTGCTTATTAAGTTCACTCTGGGTCTCATAACAACCTCAGGAAGTCTCAAGAGATGCCAATGAGGCTCAGAGAGATGAAACCTCCTGCCCAGGAACTTAAGCCAGTGGACTCGCAGAGCTGAGACACGAAGGCCATCTGCAAAGATAGGTAAGGCTGTACAGACCATGGTAAAGTACGTTCATGTTGGGGAAGGTAAAAATCTACTAGGCAAGGAGGAATTCTGATTATTACTTCTTTGAAACCAAGTATTTGTATTTATTATATTTAACCCAAGTGCTTCATTCAAAAATCCATTCCTGGAAATCACCTTGCCTTTCAGAAATGAACAGAATCAGAATAAAGTGATATATGGGCTTTAGATATAGTTCTTAAGGAGAACTATAGAAATCTACATTTAAAGAGTAGAGATCTAATATCTAAACTCCTAAGAAGGTTGTTTTAGAAGTATTTCAAGCTGGCCTGTATGACATCAGCTCAGTATGTCTGTATCCTAGACACTTCTGACTGTATTACAATGTAGACTTTTTACCATTCCCTCCAAATGTATTAGAAGATTGAGTGTGATTAAAAAAAAAAAGCACCAGCCTGAATATCATAAATTACCAATAACAAGATTTTGTTGGGGCAATAACACTACACTGGTGTGGCTTCTTAAAGTTCTCAATGCCTTTAGTCTAAATTTTCTCATTTGTAAAATAAGAATGTGGATGGCACTGCCAATGTTCTCTCCATTTAAAAAATGTTATGATGCTTATTGAAGAGATACTTTTAATGTGATAGAATTATAATACTCTTCATAGCTTCTGTAACTACCATCTTTGTTATCACTACCTAGTTTTCAAGGAAACCTATCAACAGAGAAACTAGATAGAGCTACATGATGTGGTACATTGAAAAGGGCATGAGATTTCAAACCCTGAAACTATTTGCTAGTTGTGTCCCTATCTTTATGTGAGATGTGAGTCTTTATTTCCCCATACATACAAAGAGAACAGCAATAATCACCTGATACAGTATTACGACTAAATGAATTTACTACTAAGCACACCGTTGCTCTCAACAGCACCAGTTTCTTCCTTGCTCTTTTCAAATACTGAATTTTGGATACAAAATTAAAAAAAAAACCTGGTCCTTGAAATGTGATAGGTTTATCAGGAAAACTTATCTCTGGATTGTTAAATAATAATAACTATTTTTCATGCTTCTCTTTCAATAGTTACTAGGAAAATAATAGATTGGAAAAGACTACAGAGATCTCTTCAAGAAAATCAGAGATTACCAAGGGAACTTTTCATGCAAAGGTGGGCACAATAAATGACAGAAAAGATATGGATCTAACAAAAGCACAAGATATTACGAAAAGGTGGCAAGAATACCCAGAAGAACTATACAAAAAAGATCTTCACGACCCAGATAATCATGATGGTGAGATCACTCACCTAGAGCCAGACATCCTGGAATGTGAAGTCAACTGGGCCTTAGAAAGCATCACTTCAAACAAAGCTAGTGGAGGTGATGGAATTCCAGTGGAGCTATTTCAAATCCTGAAAGATGATGCTGTGAAAGTGCTGCACTCAATATGCCAGCAAATTTGGAAAACTCAGCATTGGCCACAGGACTGGAAAAGGTCAGTTTTCATTCCAATCCCAAAGAAAGGCAATGCTAAAGAATGCTCAGATTACTGCACAATTGTACTCATCTCACACACTAGTGAAGTAATGCTCAAAATTCTCCAAGCTAGGCTCCAATAGTATATGAACCATGAACTTCCAGATGTTCAAGCTGGTTTTAGAAAAGGCAGAGGAACCAGAGATCAAATTGCCAACATCTGCTGGATCACTGAAAAAGTGAGAGAGTTCCAGAAAAACATCTACTTCTGCTTCATTGACTATGCCAAAGCCTCTGACTGTGTGGACCACAAAAAATTCTGGAAACTTCTGAAAGAGATGGGAATACCAGACCACCTGACCTGCCTCTTGAGAAACCTATATGCAGGTCAGGAAGCAACAGTGAGAACTGGACATGGAACAATGGACTGGTTCCAAATTGGGAAGGGAGTACATCAAGGCTGTGCATTGTCACCCTGCTTATGTAACTTATATGCAGAATACATCATGAGAAATGCTGGACTGGATGAAGCACAAGCTGGAAGTACGATTTCCGGGAGAAATATCAATGACCTCAGATAAGCAGATGACACCACCCTTATGGCAGAAAGCAAAGAGAAATTAAAAAGCCTCTTGATGAATATGAAAGAGGAGAGCGAAAAAGTTGGCTTAAAACTCAACATTCAGAAAACTAAGATCATGGCATCTGGTCCCATCACTTCATGGCTAATAGATGGGGAAAAATTGGAAACTGTGATAGAATTTATTTTGGGGGGCTCCAAAATCACTGCAGATGGTGACTGCAGCCATGCAATTAAAAGACGCCTACTCCTTGGAAGAAAAGTTATGACCAACCTAGATAGCATATTATAAAGCAGAGACTTTACTTTTGTCAACAAAGGTCTGTCCAGTCAAAGCTATGGTTTTTCCAGTAGTCATGTATGGATGTAACAGTTGGACTATAAAGAAAGCTGAGCACCAAAGAATTGATGCTTTTGAACTGTGGTGTTGGAGAAGACTCTTGAGAGTCCCTTGGACTACAAGGAGATCCAACCAGTCCATCCTAAAGGAAATCAGTCCTGAATATTCATTGGAAGGATTGATGCTGAAGGTGAAACTCCCAATACTTTGGCCACCTGATGCGAAGAACTGACTCACTGGAAAAGACCCTGATGCTGGGAAAGACTGAAGGAGGGAGGAGAAGGGGACGACAGGATGAGATGCTGGATGACATCACCCACTCAATGGACACGAGTTTGAGTAAACTCTGAGTTGGTGATGGACAAGGAGGCCTGGCATGCTGCAGTCCATGGGGTCGCAAAGAGTCAGACACGACTGAGCAACTAAACTGAACTGATCATAAATTTGCTTAGAACCTTTCACTGGCTTCTCCTGCCCTCGAGATAAAAGGCCAAAATGTGAAACCTGGTTCCACAATCTTTGTCCACCTTTCCAACCTAAGTACCTTCCAGCTCCTCTTCACTGCATACTCTGGCCATATTAGACCATGCATTTTCTCAAATATGTCGTGTTTGCAGAACCTCCACTCTCTGCTCTACCTGATTCATCCTTAAATATCACTTCGTTGAAGAAAACTGATATCCATTGTCCCCATCGAGAACAAGTTTAAAACTCTCAAAGCACTACACTTTATCTTTTAGAAACCTTATCACAATGTAATTATTATTAAATTTCAATTATCCCACTAGACCCTAAATTCTGTTTAGGACATTTCTGTCTTGTTTACCACTATACCCCCAATAGCTAGCAGTCTCTATACCACAGAAAGCATTCAGACATTAGCCAAATCGAAATTTGTTATTCAACCGATTTTACCACATTGAATCTTAAAGCTGCCTGCATTACAGATACATATTTATCCAGAACTCAAACTGTGAGTGAGACTTCACTAAGATACAGAAAAATTACACAAGTGGGACCATCAAGACACCTTTGTGACCTCTTTCTTTCTGGTAGTTATACTGTACTGACATCACTCAAGTCTGAACAGGCTGGCTATCAAAATAAGTAACATCCAGTATGTTACCAGAGTCAATTTCTTAGGCAGTTCTACTTGACCAGACTCTGGTCCACTCTGAGGCTGGGGTGACTATTAAGTAGCTGTATGGTAGATGTAGCTAAGATAGATACATGTAACACACTTATGGAACTCCTCAAATTTATTTGGTCCTATGTGCCTCCTTCCCTAGTCATTGACCCCGTCTCCCTGGGGGTGAGAGTCAGGCTTGGGCACATACTGTGTGACCCAGTGCTGACCTGACCCTAAACATGGGGGCTTTGGCTCCTCTGGGATCACAGGAAGAAAGGTTGGGCTGTGGGCATGCATCAGTTCTCCACAACCCCAAAATGCAGAAGATAGGAAGAGAAAAATTATGCTTCCTTCACTTTCATTCCCCAAATTCTTCAGTCCTGGTTGCACAGCACCTCTCTCCAGATCTAGGACATAACTTCAATACTAGGACATTCTCCTTCCTCTCCTCTTTCTTGCATCATTTCTTCCATTCATCAGCCTCTTCACACTGTTTTTTTACCTGACATTCTCTGATCTTTCCTGAGAATCTCTTTCTTTGATTGTGATATAAATATCCTCACATATTTTCTTTTCTTTCCTTTAAGGGAATTACAGTAGTTTCAACTAGTGATCCCAACAAAAAGGAACAAAAATGTATCGCACATCATGCAGATCACTAATTACCAGGTGAGGACCCAAGATGGTTCTATTTCTCAAATAACCTGTAGCCTGTCCATTGATAAATTACATCTCAAAGTGTTCCTGCTATAAAAATTTCCCCATACAGTGCCACAGAAAACTTTTCAAAATCTACCTGCCAATTCTGCCCTCTTTTAAATCTATTTTCACTGTTTTGAGCACAGAAGTAATTTCTGTAATCTGAAGCTTATAGCCAGGAGCTAACAACTGCTCTTCTCTATGTGTAGTATCTATCCTTCACATCTTAGATTAGCATTTTCCCAATATTAGGTGCAAAAACTCAACTAAATAAAGATAAAAACTCCACTTGAAACCAACTTCTGTGGCCCATGGCTTTTCACTTACAGGTTAATGGCCATGATAAATACAAGACTTTCTAATTTTGCACTAGAGCACCTTTTGGGGAACTTTTTTGACCTAAAGAGACAGTATCGAACAATCTATCATTTCCTTCTTTTGACCACACCATGCTGCATGGGGGATCTTAGTTCTCCACCAGGGATCAAATCTATGCTCATCGGAGCATAAAGCCTTAACCACTGGACTGCCAGGGAAGTCCCTAGCAATCTAACATTTCAAGTTTACTTTCTGATGGATACAAGCACTTAAAATTCTTCCTGCTGGTTTCTTTATTCGGGAAAACATCTCATACTCCTTTCAAATCTTTTCTGAAGGGTACAATTCCCTAGCTACTCAGTGCTGGCCCAAGAAACTTTCAGGCTAATGACAGACCTACTTGTCAATTAAAGACAGTTTCAAATAATAGGACAAGAATAAGTCTAGGATTCAGAAACTTCAATTTTATCATCTGAATAAATCTCTCAAAGGTTTCTTTCAGCTCTGATATTCAAAGACACTTAAGAGAATATTCTATCAAAATAAGAGAGTTGCTTTGCAAAATCAAATAGATATATTTGCTTTAAAGTGAATATCTGCATTTCAGAACAAAAGTGCACCTTTACACATAAACCAGGGTTTGTATCAGTAATTTAACACTTACCTAAAAGGATCATAGGAATCCATATCAACACGAAGTCCATTTATATACAGACCAGCATCACCTGGCTGAATATCAAATTTATCTTGAAGATGCTGGAAATAGAGAAAATAATTAACCAAGAGATATAATAGTTGACCTGTGCAGAAGTTGGCAAACTATTTCTATTGAGTTGGATAGCAAATATTTTAGGTTTTGCCAACTACTCAACTCCATCCTGCAGCACAAAAGCACCACAGACAATCAACAAATGAGCATGATTATGTTCTAATAAAACTTTCATGCATTAAGAGAGGCCGCAGGCCGTATTTGGCTTTTGAGTAGGACTGACCACACTTGATGGGAATCTTATAAAACGTTAGAGAGACAATATTTGAGTATTTTGATTTTGTAATATGTGATATTAATTTCCTAATGCTACAACTACTACTTACCTATTACATTTTATACTGTATGTGCATGTGCACACAAACACTTAGCATTTGACAGCTGGCACATTCCTATTCGTTGACAGCCCAGAACTCAAAACTTTGGTATATGTGTAAATATTTAGCAATAACTATAAATTCATAAGTTTCCATGAAAGAAGTGTTTCCATGTTCACCTTTAGTTAACTAAAACTTTACTTTTTTAACTGCTATAAATATTGATGTAAAAATTTAATATCTTATGCTTTCAAATATTATCAAGAATTTTTATATTTTTGATGTATTTTATTTTTTCTTCTCCTTAAGAGTAAACAGGTTTTAACCTTCAAGTGAATAAACTTTTTCTGACTTTGTTATTGATTTCTAGTTTGCACTGAGACTGAGAATTTTTTCCTGTTTATTCCACTTTCTGGAATTTTTGCAGTTACTACTTTCACTTGGTCTTCTATATCTTTACTTACTTTCTGACCATTTCATTAGCCTTAGAGAGGTAAATTATACTTCTTCCATTTCCTGTAGTTTGCTTCATGATGGTGCTGCAGTGTTTTGATGTAAATATATCTTAAACTTCTCTGTTTTCATTAGGAATTATATCCTTTAGTGTTATAAAGGGCCATTTTTTGTCATTAATATTTTTAGAACTGAATTTGGCTTCACAGCATTTTAAGATCATACCCTTAGAACACAGTATTTGCTTGATATACCTTTGCACATCCTTTCATTTTTGACATTTTGAATCATGTTAAGGGTTTTTATTTCACATACAAACATTAGGTGTCTGTTTCACACTTAATGAAACAAACAGAAAATTTTTGCTAATATGTTAAACTTACTTACATTTACTGATATCCTAGACTTGGTTAGCCTCAAATGGGATTCTTTCATGCTCTTTATTCTTTCAAGATGCATCTTTAAAGTTCTCTTTTTTTTTTTCTTGTTCACTCAGCTCTCTTCATGCTTCGGAAGATTTAGACTTTTCTCTACTAGTTACTATCAAACGTGTATAGTTATTTAATACCCTCCATCATCTCTTTAACCAATAGCTAATGATTTGTTACAAAAAATAATTGAATAAGCCTTTAAACTTTTCCTGCTGCTTTTCCTCTTGGACAACCCAATTTTACTCCATAGTTTTATAGTCATTAGTGGTTAGTTGGGGCTTCCCTGATAGCTCAGAGGTTAAAGCGTATGCTTCCAATGTGGGAGACCTGGGTTCGATCCCTGGGTTGGGAAGATCCCTGGAGAAGGAAATGGCAACCCACTCCAGTATTCTTGCCTGGAAGATCCCATGAACTGAGGAGCCTGGTGGGTTACAGTCCACGGGGTCACAAAGAGTCGGACACGACTGAGTGACTTTACTACTTTTGAGTGGTTAGTTGAACCCAGGTCTCCCATGCTGCAGGCGGATTCTTTACCATCAGAGCCACCAGGGAAGCTCAAGAATCCCATTTGGTCCTTCCAATTATCTCTTTTACTCCCACAATATCTAACACCTCTTAAACCTCATGAAACTCTTCAGCCTCTGGAATCAAAATCACACATAGCAAAGTTCTGATGACCAGGAACACACATTTTGGACTCTTAACTGAGCAAAAAGTAAATTGGATTATGTGATGCCACTGATACACTGGCATTCCTTTCTTTTCCCTTCTTTCCAAATCTCTCTTCCTTCTTGTAAGTGGCATTATTCAAAAAATAAGAATTCTTATTTTGCTTGAAGAATGGTGAGAGCAACTAGGAAAATTACAGAAAGGAGTAATACTTAGTTTTAAAGGATAAGCAAGAATTCGTTAAGGTGGTCAGTGAAGCAAAGAACATCCCAGGAAGGGATAATGTGTTGTGGCTTCTATCACTTGGTCTCCAATGAATCGTGCATCTACTTCATTATCATCATCAAAACAGCCTGTATTTACTAAGAGTTTACTCTGTCTTGGTGTGACGGACATTGTTAACTGGCTAACCTATCATCATTTCTGGGCCATTTCTCCTCTGATTGCCTCAATTACTAGAAAAGTAAAAGACACACTTGCTCTTTGGAAGAAAAGCTATGACCAACCTAGACAACATATTAAAAAGCAGAGGTCAGTCTAATCAAAGCTATGATTTTTCTAGTAGTCATGTATGGATGTGAGATTTGGACTGTGAAGAAGGCTGAGTGCCTAAGAACTGATGCTTTTGAACTGTGGTGTTGGAGAAGACTTTGATAGTCCCTTGGACTGCCAGGAGATCCAACCAGTCCATCCTAAAGGAAACCAATCCTGAATATTCATTGGAAGGACTGATGCTGAAGCTGAAACTCCAATACTTTGGCCACCTGATACAAAGAACTAACTCACTGGAAAAAATCCTGATGCTAGGAAAGACTGAAGGCGAGAGGAGAAGGGGATGACAGAGGATGAGATGGCTGGATGGCATCACCGACTCAATGGACTTGAGTTTGAGTAAGCTCTGGGAGCTGGTGACGGACAGGGAACCCTGGCGTGCTGCAGTTCATGGGGTCGCACAGTCAGACCCAACTGAGCAACTGAACAGAACAGCACTTTTCTAGTTCCCTTGTAGCTAGGAAGAACCACATTACAAAATTCTGGCCAATGAGACAGAAGTCAAAGTTGGCTGAAGTGTTCTAGGAAGGCTTTAGTCAAGATGAACATGGTTGATCTTCCTACCTCTTTCTGTTTTAAATGTAGATAAGCAGTCTGGACTGTGGCAGCCATTTTGCAACCATAAAAGAAAAAACAAAAACATGTCTGTGGCAACCTACTTTGAGACTTCTTTTTAATGTGAGAAAAATGAACTCCTATTGTTTAAGGTCCTGTGTGCCTGGCATTCTATTACTTAAAGCCAAATTAAATCCTATGTAATAAAGCCAGGCAGTATTCTCAAGCACTCCCTAAGTATTTACACAATTAGGATCACTTAGAGTCTTGAGGTAGGTAATTTAAGAGACCATTTAGCAGAATCTTATCAAATTTGTGATCAGCTGTGTACTATATGCTACAGAATTCAGTAACATTCCACTGGTTTAAATTTTTCTCAATCTTCACAAGCTTTTAAGCAAAACTTTTATAGGAAACAGAATTATCTCATGGCCTCTTTTCTCTATTTTGTGAAGAAAACCATATAGCATGGACAGAAAATTTGGAGTATGTAAGGTTAATGAGAAAGTAAGTAGGATCTATGTCAGGAAAGATTGGCTAGAATAACAAACTGTATATAAAGCAGACAATATAAAAATGGAACAACCCGTTTTAATAATCAAAAAGTACAAGCTAATATTTTTTCTATGAAAATTAAAGATCCAAAGTCTATCAGTTTAGTAAATTTCTTTAAAAAAGGAATTCAAACTAACCTTCTGATTTTCCTGTATTTCCTCCCTCATAAGCTGATTTACAGCAATTCTGGTCAGAGATCTGGGAACATAAATAGAGATACAATTCATTCTTCCTTAAATGTTTAGGACTGAACTATGATTCAATGCAAGGTAATACTCTGGATGAGAAACTAAAAATTCTAAAGGCATGATAACTAAGCAGCACACATTTCCATACAGCCTATTTGATGGATGGCACAATGGCTTTCACTTGACAAGGTATTTGATTCATGTGGAACAGAGATTGTGAAAAAGTTCATGCACGCCCACGGCATGCATTATATACTATTAGGGCTTGTTTACTACTAGGTATTTGTTTTTCAAGTATTCTTGACTGAAAATGTTATTTTGTGTTGTTTTGCCCATAGGGAGAGATTCTGTATGAAATTACCAGTGTCATTATATGTGTTGCTGCAAATAAGAAATTTTAGAATATTTTTACATTAAAGAATTTGGTTAAGCTGGGATCTATACTGGAGTATATAAGTTCTAAAATACTGATAATATTGACTTCATATATTTACTCTTGAAGAGCTTATAACTCCTTTATAATTTAAAAACAGCACAAATTGATTATATTTATTTGACCTAATAACACCTAAGAATGCTTATTTATCTGCCAATTTTATGCATAGAAGAAAGATTTAAAAGTTAAAAGACTGTTAATTCAAAGTTGACATTAAGGAAAACTCAAACAGAAAGGGTATCTTAAAACAATCCATAGTAAGTGTGTATTTCCAAAAATATGGCAGCATTTGAGATAAAACTGCAACTGAAAATTTGATAATACAAACTTTTTCATTCACTTATCAAGTATTTCATTTCAATGAACATTTCCTGGTTGTCTACAGGGTGACTTTTTTTTTAAGAAAAATAATAACCTTCTATTAAGTCTGAACATAAATAGAAGCAAGATTTTTAGCCTTGGGCATTAATTATGGTTGCGCCATTGATGGGGTCTAGAGGAAACCAATTCAATCTGTTTCATCCTCAGACTGAGGAAACTTCCACAAATTCATGGAGTAATGAATTAACAGATTAACTGGAGAGATGTGATGAAGAGTTCTATTTTGTAGTATGTAACAACATGCATGCACAAGACAATATTTTGCTCTAGTTTAAAAAAACCCATTATACAGAATAGAGACCCTCATTTTACAAACACTATAGAAACTAGAATTAACTGACATCATTAGGTTGAGTGAAATCAGCCATTTTCATAAAATTTATTTAATGGAAAGAGTTCTGGCTATCATCCGATCAATAATCTTTAATATACCTGGCTTTTATGGGGAAGTTCTGTGAAATGTCCTTCATTAATTTTATGGCATCATAAACTGGAGTAGACATTATTTGAGAAGCTGCTTGAAAACTAAGATCTGGAAGGAAAGAAAATATCATTAAAGAAACTGACATGTTAGACCTTAATAGATATTTCCATGTAATTTAAATAACCCTTCTTGCCATGTATTCATATATAGACACATTAAAAAACACTCATACTTACATTATTCAGAACTTTTAAATGAAATGGAAAGCTATCACTTCTATCCAATTAAGATAAGTTTTACACTTACCTTTACTGATAAAATCTGAGACAGTGTAAATAACAAGTAAATGAATATAATATAGAGTCCATTACCAGCTTTTGCTTTTTCCTAAACTGTTCCATACCTAGATGACTCAAATTGTTATTTAAGTCTTTCACTTTGCCTCTCAAATCCGGATTCTCATACTTTTAACTGTCTTCTTGGTTTTACCACTTGGATACTTCAAAAGCAGCATGTTCAGTAACAAATTTGTGATATTCTGCCCAACTTTGCCCAAACCTAGTCCTCTTTGGTCTTCTCTTTACAACAAATTCACCACTGTCCATCTAGCTGGGCAAACCATGAATCCAGCAGTTGTTCCTGGTGTCTCTTCTCTCTCACACTCCATTTTCAACATTAATAAAGGTCTTTGATACTCTCTAAATAACCTACCCTCGAATTTATTCCAAACCTTCCTCAGACCTCTATTCAATTACCCCTTCTTGAGGAAGCCTCCTTTTTCTGTCACCCTTCTCTGCCTCATCTCACCACCCAGATCTTCCTGATACACGCTTTTCTTAATCTTTTGTTCCTTTATTCTGCAGCAATTGTGATAGTGATTCTTACTGTGGTTTTTAAAATTGTTTAGTTTATCCAACATCCTTTGAAGAAACGTGATGTCTGTTTTAGCTCTTTTTACCTTTGGAATATCTGTTTTTCAAAGTGTCAGTTGCAACCCATTAGTTAGTAGTGAAATCAGATTAATGGGTAATGTGAAGGTTTTCTTAATCAAATGAAACAGGGTATAATAAAAAAAAGCTTTATCAGAATTAATAAAATGTAGTATTTGGCTTCCCTGATAGCTCAGTTGATAAAGAATCCACCTGCCATGTAGGAGACCCTGGTTTGATTCCTGGGTAGGGAAGACCCACTGGAAAAGGGATAGGCTACCCACTCCAGTATTGTTGAGCTCCCTCTGTGGCTCAGCTGGTAAAGAATCTGTCTACAATGAGGGACGGCTGGGTTCTATCCCTGGTTGGGAAGATCCCCTGGAGAAGGGAAAGGCTACCCTCTCCAGTATTCTGGCCTGGAAAATTCCATGGACTGTATAGTCCATGGGGTCACAAAGGCAGACACAACTGAGCAGCTTTCATTTTCACTTTTAGTAAACATATATGGGGCCTCCCTGGTAGCTCAGATGGTAGAGAATCTGCCTGCAATGCAGGAGACCTGGGTTCCATCCCTGGGTTGGGAAGATCTCCTGGAGAAGGGAATGGCTACCCAATCCAGTATTCTTGCCTGGAAAATCCCATGGACAGAGGAATCTGGTCAGCTACAGTCCATGGGGTCACAGAGTTGGACATGACTGAGCAACTAACACACATATACACACACACAATAAACATACATATCTGTAGTGAAGTTTTTTTTTTTTAGTTTTAAGTGTATCTATGTATTAACACATTATATATTTGTTGTATGGGTCTTGATGTAAAATATATTTCCTACTCCAGGTGTCAGCCAAAAATCATTAAACCATGGTTGTAGGGGCATTACTGATTCCTAGCAGAAATTCAATAAATATTTGTTAAATCAATCAAAAAAGGAAAAGAAAAGGTCTTGATCACTTCCCTTTTCCTGAATCTATTTCCTTGGCTTCTGTGAACACGGAACAACAAACAGACTGGTTCCAAATAGGAAAAGGAGTACATGAAGGCTATATATTGTCATCCTGCTTATTTAACTTATATGCAGAGTACATCATGAGAAACGCTGGGATGGAAGAAACACAAGCTGGAATCAAGATTGCCAGGAGAAATATCAATAACCTCAGATAAGCAGATGACACCACCCTTATGGCAGAAAGTGAAGAGGAACTAAAAAGCCTCTTGATCAAAGTAAAGGAGGAGAGTGAAAAAGTTGGCATAAAGCTCAACATTCAGAAAATGAAGATCATGGCATCCGGTCCCATCACTTCATGGGAAATAGATGGGGAAACAGTGGAAACAGTGTCAGACTTTATTTTGGGGGGCTCCAAAATCACTGCAGATGGTGATTGCAGCCATGAAATTAAAAGACTCCTTGGAAGAAAAGTTATGACCAACCTAGATAGCATATTCAAAAGCAGAGACATTACGTTGCCGATGAAGGTCCGTCTAGTCAAGGCTATGGTTTTTCCTGTGGTCATGTATGGATGTGAGAGTTGGACCGTGAAGAAGGCTGAGCACCAAAGAATTGATGCTTTTGAACTGTGGTGTTGGAGAAGACTCTTGAGAGGCCCTTGGACTGCAAGGAGACCCAACCAGTCCATTCTGAAGGAGATCGGCCCTGGGATTTCTTTGAAAGGAATGATGCTAAAGCTGAAACTCCAGTACTTTGGCCACCTCATGCGAAGAGTTGACTCACTGGAAAAGATTGATGCTGGGAGGGATTAGGGGCAGGAGGAGAAGGGGACCACAGAGGATGAGATGACTGGATGGCGTCACTGACTTGATGGACCCGAGTCTGAGTAAACTCCAGGAGTTGGTGATGGACAGGGAGGCCTGGTGTGCTGCAATTCATGGGGTCGCAAACAGTCAGACACGACTGAGCGACTGAACTGAACTGGCTTCTATGACGTGCTCTTCCATCTTTCATCATCATCATTCCACTGTGTCCACTTGTCCCACATAAATGAGCAAACAGACTCTCTCTTGTGCACTAATTTGGTTACTCTGCACCTTCAGTTAGCACCTCCAACTTTAAAAAACTTCTATGCTAGCATTTTCCACATTTAAAACCTTCTCTGTATAAGGACTTTGTATTCACCCCACCACTGGAACTGGTCATCTGGATATGTCACAATTACTTCAAGTCCATTTTTTAAACACCAGTCTCATTACTTCTGAGCCCTGTATTCAACCCAAAGCCTATTTTATATTCTCTTTACAGAGGCTCCAAGCTGGAAATTTTAAAGTCATCTTTGAGTCTTTTAATCTCCTGAGTATTTGCTAAATCCAGCCTGCCCATCTATGCCTCTACCACAGCAAAGGTTCTGTCTCTCACTATACTAATTCAATGACTAGACTTCCTATTTCTAGTCCATTCAAATATACCTTACACAGACATTATGGAGGTTAATTAAAACTAAGCTAACTATGCATGTTTTCTGTTCACCAGTCTTTAAAAGCCTCTATCACTTACACTTTTCTAAATTATGGATGCCCTGGAGAACACTTTGGTTTCCCTGCTGGCAAGTAACAGTGTACTTTCTTCTCCAAAATGTTCTCCACCATGCCCTCCTTCAGGGGATCTTCCCAACCCAGGGACTGAACGCAGGTCTCCCATATTGCAGGTGGCGTCCTTAACTGTCTGAGCCACCACCACCACCAACAGTCTGCATCCTTAGTCACATCCATGGGGTTGCAAAGAGTCAGACACGACTAAGCATGTACATTGTTGTTGTTGGTGGTGGCGCAGACATTAAAGAATCTACCTGCAATATGGGAGACACGAGTTCAATTCCTGGATTGGGAAGATTCCCTGAAAGAGGGCACAGTGGAGAACATTTTGGAAAAGAAAGTAGACTATTGCCTATCTACAGCTGGAAGAGTTGGAGAGTCATGGAAAGTGGCTGAGTATGGGTATGCTGGTTTCTTTTGAGGGGTGAGGAAAAAACTCTAAAACTGATTGTGTATGCTGTGCTAAGTGGGTTCAGTCATGTCCCAGTCTGTGTGACCCTATGGACTGTAGCCTTCCAGACTCCTCTGTCTGTGGGATTCTCAGGCAAGAGTACTGAAGTGGGTTGCCATCCCCTTCTCCAAGGGATCTTCCCAGCTCAGGGACTGAACCTGCAGCTCCTGCACTGCACTGGGCTACCAGGGAAGCCCTAAAATTGAGTATGGTGACCGTTAAACATCTCTAAAAATACACCACACTTAATTCTACTCTTTAAATGGTGAACTGTATATGCATCAAGTATATTTCAATTGGCTGTTGTATTAAAAGAAGTTGATGAGATGTGATAAAAGTTATGGATTCCACAGAAAAAGAACATCCCTATGACCCACTAGAAATTATAAATAAAATAGAAAATTATAAACTGAAAAGGAATTACAGTTTAACCCAAACTAAATTTTGGTCTCAAAATACCTGCTTATAGGATGTCAGTACAGAAGCTATTTTGAGGTCATAATGAAACATGCAATGGTCTCTAAAGATCAAAATTTTAAAGAGAAGAAAACTAAGATTTAGTTCTGATTTCTCTTAACTTACTAATCAAGATTTTTAACCACTGCTGTAGATACCCTGAAACATAGTTTAATACTTGACATGAACATACAAGATAACTCATACATACTTTAAAAATGATTAGGTAATATCAGATAACTGCACATCATATAATTTTAAATCTTTCAGAGATAAAATATAACTTACTTTATGAATAACATTTCAATTGAATTTTATGTCCACAAAAAGCAATGCATATTAGTCACATAGTTAGTAATTATTATTGCCTAAGAAATAATTTACATCATGTTATATAAAAGCCTATTTAATAAAACAGAGATCAGTTATCAATATG
>SJYC01078242.1:0-18790 GCA_006408675.1 Madoqua kirkii | reverse complement strand
TTTTTATGTTATACACTTTTCCTTTAACATTTTATAAGTTGCAAGTCTTGCTTTTATAGTGAAAAATAAACACTATTCTATAAAGAAAGACATCAATGCTTCCCATAAAATTTTAGCTAATTTTTGAAAAGTTCCATCTTTGAAACTTATAAAGAAAACTTATATAAGATAATTTTGCCCAGTTAAACATATCTACATATTCTTATAATTCACTGATCATGATTATTCGTTGGATCATGGAAAAAGCAACAGAGTTCCAGAAAAACATCTGCTTTATTGACCATGACAAAGCCTTTGACTGTGTGGATCACAATAAACTGTGGAAAATTCTCAAAGAGATGGGAATACCAGACCACCTGACCTATATTCTGAGAAATCTGTATTCAAGTCAAGAAGCAACAGTTAGAACTGGACATGGAACAACAGACTGGTTCTAAATCAGGAAAGAAGTACGCAAAGGCTATATATTTTCACCCTGATTATTTAATTTAAATGCAGAGTACATCATGCGAAATGCTGAGCTGGATGAAGCACAAGCTAGAATCAAGACTGCCGGGAGAAATGTCAACAATCTCAGATATGCAGATGACACCACCCTTATGGCAGAAAGCAAAGAAGAACTAAAGAGCCTCTTGATGAAAGTGAAAGAAGAAAGTGAAAAAGTTGGCTTAAAACTCAACATTCAGAAAACTAAGATTATGGCATCTGATCCCATCACTTCATGGCAAATAGATGGGACAACAGTGGAAACAGCGACAGACTATTTTGGGGGGCTCCCAAATCACTACAGATGGTGACTACAACCATGAAATTAAAAGATGCTTATTCCTTGGAAAGAAAGTTATGACCAACCTAAATAGCATATGAAAAAGCAGAGACATTACTTTGCCAACAAAGGTCCATCTAGTCAAAGCTATGATTTTTTCCAGTAGTCATGTATGGATGTGAGAGTTGGACTATAAAGAAAGCTGAGCACTGAAGAATTGATGCTTTTGAACTGTGGTATTGGAGAAGACTCTTGAAGAGTCCCTTGGACAGCAAGAGATCCAACCAGTTTATCCTAAAGGAAATCAGTCCTGAATATTCATTGGAAGTACTGACGCTGGAGCTGAAACTCCAAAGCTTCGGCTACCTGATGTGAATAACTGACTCTTTTGAAAAGACCATGATGCTGGGAAAGACTGAAGGCGTGCAGACAGGGGATAACAAAGGTTGGATGGCATCACTGATTCAAGGGACATGGGTTTGGGTGGACTCCGGGAGTTGATGATGGATAGGGAGGCCTGGTGAGCTGCAGTTCATGGGGTCACAAAGAGTTGGAGATGACTGAGCGACTGAACTGAACTGAGGTATTCTTAAAGACTGACAAATAACAATGCAGAAGAATGGCATTTTACCATATATATAATTAAAATTATCATCTTATTCTCCAATCTCTCATGAATTCAACACACAGTACCACTTCCTATTCCTGTTATTTTTTAAAAAGTTTATCTAGCTATTGGCACAATTTATAAATAAATTTTGTATTTTCAACAGTAAGGAGAAATGAGTACTTTAAAGTGAGAGGAAAACTATATATACAGAAATACATACATAAATGGATTAATCTCATAGTTAACAGTAATACATGTACTGCAATGTCCCATGTTGAAATTTTATTCCAATGTGGAACTATATTTTGAAAACTAATCAAGACTGCTCTTATAGTGAAAAAGCAATAGAACTTCTTTGAAAAGAGGTTCACTATGAATTTACCACTCCTTTCACAACATTTTGTTAGAGTAATATCATGTTTAATCATAAGCTTAGTGATAATTTTCACTGGTAAAATTATGTATATAATCCAGGCAAAAAGACATTATTCATAAAATACCTCAAAACAAAAGCTTTTTGCTTAAATCAATTATGTAAAACCTGGGTACTTCCTCTCCAAAAAAACTAATATCCCAGGGTTCCAAAGGCTTTTTGGAATACGAGCAATTTATTCCCACAAATAGTTATGTTTAAGAAAGTATGGATTTTACGATGTGAGACATAGCTGAAAATGGAATAAAAATGTTATCTACTAAGTAAAAACCTTCCTTAAATCCATTTTACAAGAAGCATTAACAGGTTACAAGCATACAATTTGTTCAGCAAACCACAGAAATGTAACTCAGTCATCTGTATAAAGCAGTATATCTGTCTCTTATACACATCTGGTACTTCCTCTCCAAAAAAACTAATATCCCAGGGTTCCAAAGGCTTTTTGGAATACGAGCAATTTATTCCCACAAATAGTTATGTTTAAGAAAGTATGGATTTTACGATGTGAGACATAGCTGAAAATGGAATAAAAATGTTATCTACTAAGTAAAAACCTTCCTTAAATCCATTTTACAAGAAGCATTAACAGGTTACAAGCATACAATTTGTTCAGCAAACCACAGAAATGTAACTCAGTCATCTGTATAAAGCAGTATAATGTCCAAAAATGTTCCCCTTGCTCTGTACAATTATCTCCTCACAGAAATGATGTAAGTGTGCTTTATAAGATTTGTAATATATTATATAAAAACCAGAATTGAAAGAGACACATGTACCCCAATGTTCATTGCAGCCCTGTAATAGCCAGAACATGGAAACAATCTAGATGTTGAATGGATTAGAAAGCTGTGGTACATATACACAATCTAGCAGACGAATGGATAAGAAAGTTGTGGTACATATACACAATGGAGTATTACTCAGCCATTAAAAAGAATACATTTGAATTAGTTCTAATGAGGTGGATGAAACTGGAGCCGATTATACAGACTGAAGTAAGCCAGAAAGAAAAACACCAATACTAACACATATATATGGAATTTAGAAAGATGGTAATGATAATCTTGTATGCGAGACAGCAAGAGACACAGATGTATAGAACAGACATTTGGATTCTGTGGGAGAGGGAGAGGGGTGGGATGATTTCGGAGAATGGCACTGAAACATGTATACTTTCATGTAAGAAATGAATTGCCAGTCTAGGTTCTATATAGGATGCTTGGGGCTAGTGCACTGGGATGACCCAGAGAGATGACATGGGGAGGGTGGTGGGAGGGGGGTTCAGGATTGGGAACTCATGCACACTCACGGCAGATTCATGTCAATGTATGGCAAAATCAATACAGTATTGAAAAATAAAAAAAAAAATTTTTGGAAAACAATTATGTTCAAAATTTAAAAATAAATGGGAAATGTATGCCTTTAAAAGAAAAAAAAGAACTAAAGACATTAATAAAAATGGTTCTTTATTTTAATTAATTTTGCCTTTATAATGGAATCACAAACTTGCCCTTCTTGTTAATAAGGAAAACCACACATAAAATGAAAAGTCCCATCAATTAACATTCAGAGAGCACTCACCATCCTATTCCTTGTCTTCAATCAGTGATGCAGGAAAAGCAAAGGGGGAGAAGTTTACTTTTGGAAAGGTTACTTATATGTGTATATAAAATGAAGACCAGAAGTTAAAAGGTATTTAATATGGCAATCTTGGGACAGAAATTTAGAGAAATAAATATTTTCTTTTTTAAGACATGAAAGTGCTGATTTTTTAATGCTAAAAACCCAATAACAACTATGAGTTCTGTAACCCATCAGAAAAGATTCTACAAACTTTTGTTTTAGTTTTTGACCAGAGATAACGCTCATCATTTTAAATTTCCATTATCTCTAACTGTACTCATTATCCTGTAGCATTAGTGATCATTTTTCAATTTTGAGCTTTTTTGCATTAACCCTGTGTTACTTTTGTAATAAAAACAGTAATATGAATATTTTTAGAACGTGAAACATATGCCAACACAACATATTGAATCTAATCCTTTAAAAACAAGCTTAATAGTATAATAATAGTTTGAATTCTATTCAGACTTACTTTAATTTCCCAAAGAGAAATCCTTGAACTTCATTTGTTTCAGTAACATCTTCTGCAGTAGTGTTAGTCACAGCTATATTTTAGAAACAAAAACAAAATAAAATGAACATATTTCAGATGGAAGAGGAATATATGATTAAAAAATTAGGACTCAAAATCAAATTCCATTTTTTTTTTACCTTTTCTTTCATGGATCAGTCTAATGATACAAGAGTGTGCTCTCTTAGTAAACAAGCTTGACTACTAAATACAACCAGCTATATGCTCTATAGATCATTCTGTAGTCAAGCTCTATTTTATACTGGAGTGATAAACCAAGAGACTTGCCCAGAGTTTCCAAGCCTCTGGCAGAGGCATGGGTTGGCAATGGCCTGCTGAAGGGCTGGGGGCACTGAGTAGCAGTGCAAGAATGGGACCTTTTGAAGGAGGTCACTATTATCTTCATTACCTTCACCATAGGTTGGTCACAGGTAAATAACAAGGGTGTTCACTGGAAGGACTGATGCTGAAGCTGCAACTCCAACACTCTGGCCACCTCATGCAAAGAGCTGACTCATTGGAGAAGACTCTGATGCTGGGAAGGATTGGGGGCAGGAGGGGAAGGGGATGACAGATGATGGTGAATGGCATTACTGACTCGATGGACATGAGTTTGAGTGAACTCCAGGACTTAGTGATGGACAAGGAGGCCTAGAATGCTGCAATTCATGGGGTTGTAAAGAGTCAGACAGGACTGAGAGACCGAACTGAACTAACAAGGAGGGAACACAGCCCCATCCATCAACAGAAAATTGGATTAAAGATGTACTGAACATGGCCCCTCCCATCAGAACAAGAGGCAATTTCCTCCTCAGTCTCTCCCATCAGGAAGTTTCCATAAGTCTCTTACCCTTCTCCATCAGAGGGCAGACAGACTGAAAACCACAAGCACAGAAAACTAACCAATCTGATAACATGGACCACAGCCTTGTCTTACTCAAGGAAATGATAAGCCATGCCATTTAGGGCCACCCAAGACGAACAGGTCATGGTGGAGAGTTCTGACAAAATGTGGTCCACTGGAGAAGGGAATGGCAAACCACTTCAGTATTCTTGCCTCGAGAGCCCGATGAACAGTATGAAAAGGTAAAAAGAGAGTACACTGAAAGATGAACTACCCAGGTCAGTAGGTGCCTAATATGCTACTGGTAAAGAGTGGAGAAATAACTTCAGAAAGAATTAAGAGACAGAGCCAAGGTAAAAAAAACACCCAGCTGTGAATGTGTCTGGTGATGGAAGTAAACTCTGATGCTGCAAAGAGCAATACTGCATAGGAACCTGGAATATTAGGTCCATGAATTAAGAAAAATTCAGTTCAGTTCAGTCGCTCAACTTTGTCTGACTCTTTGTGACTCCATGAATCACAGCACACCAGGCCTCCCTGTCCATCACCAACTCCGGAAGTCCACCCAAACCCACGTCCACTGAGTCAGTGATCCCATCCAACCATCTCATCCTCTGTGTCCCCTTCTCCTCCTGCCTTCAATCTTTCCTAGCATCATGGTCTTTTCAAATGAGTCAGCTCTTCGCATCAGGTGGCCAAAGTATTGGAGCTTCAGCTTCAACATCAGTCCTTCCAATGAACACCCAGGACTGATCTCCTTTAGGATGGACTGGTTGGACCTCCTTGTAGTCCAAGGGACTCTCAAGAGTTTTCTAAATACCACAGTTCAAAACCATCAATTCTTTGGCGCTCAACGTTCTTCATAGTCCAACTCTCACATGCATACATGACTACTTGAAAAACCATAGCCTTGACTGGACGGACCTTTGTTGACAAAGTAATGTCTGCTTTTTAATATGCTGTCTAGGTTGGTCATAATTTTCCTTCCAAGGAGTAAGTGTCTTTAATTGCATGGCTGCAATCATGATCTGCAGTGACTTTGGAGCCCAGAAAAACACAGTCAGCCACTGTTTCCCCATCTATTTCCCATGAAGTGATGGAACTGGATGCCATGAACTTCATTTTCTGAATGTTGAGCTTTAAGCCAACTTTTTCACTCTCCTCCTTTACTTTCTTCAACAGGCTTTTTAGCTTCTCTTCACTTTCTGCCATAAGGGTGGTGTCATCTGCTTATCTGAGGTTATTGATATTTCTCCTGGCAATCTTGATTCCAGCTTGTGCTTCTTCCAGTCCAGTGTTTCTCATGATGTACTCTGCATATAAGTTAAATAAGCAGGGTGACAATATACAGCCTTGATGTACTCCTTTTCCTATTTGGAACCAGTCTGTTGTTCCATGTCCAGTTCTAACTGTTGCTTCCTGACCTGCATACAGATTTCTCAAGAGGCAGGTTAGGTGGTCTGGTATTCCCATCTGTTTCAGAATTTTCCACCAAAATACAGTACTTGGATACAATCGCAAAAATGACAGAGTGATCTGTTCATTTCCAAAGCAAGCCATTCAATATCATGGTAATTCAAGTCTATGCAGATAAGGCAGAAAGTGAAGAACTAAGGAGCCTCTTGATGAAAGTGAAAGAGGAGAGCAAAAAAGTTGGCTTAAAGCTCAAGATCATGGCTTCCAGTCAAATCACCTCACAGCAAATAGATGGGGAAACAGTGCAAACAACAGCAGATTTCATTTTCTGGAGCTCTAAAATCACAGCAGATGGTGACTGCAGCCATGAAATTAAAAGATGCTTACTCCGTTGAAAGACAGTTAAGACCAACCCACACTGCATATTAAAAAGCAGAGACATTTCTTTGCCAACAAAGGTCCTTCTAGTCAAGGCTACGGTTTTTCAAGTAATTGTGTAGCATGTGAGAGTTGTACTATAAAGAAAGCTGAGCATAGAAGAATTGATGCTTTTGAACTGTGATGTTGGAGAAGACTCTTGGGAATCCCTTGGACTGCAAGGAGATGCAACCAGTTCATCCTAAAGGAAATCAGTCTTGAGTGTTCATTGGAAGGACTGATGTTGAAGCTGAAGCTCCAATACTTGGCCACCTGATGCAAAGAGCTGACTCATTTGAAAAGACCCTGATGCTGGGAAAGATTGAAGGCAGGAGGAGATGGGGACAACAGAGGATGAGATGGTTGGATAGCATCACTGACTCAATGGACAGGAATTTGGGTAAACTCCAGGAGTTGGTGATGGACAGGGAGGCCTGGCATGCTGCAGTCCATCAGGTCGCAGAGAGTTAGACACAACTGAGTGACTGAATTGGACTAAACTGATGCTCTGACCAGTAATGCTCAAGAAGCTGAAGCTGAATGGTTCTATGAAGACCTACAAGAACCTTCTAGAACTAACACCCAAAAAAGATGTCCTTTTCATTATAGTGGACTGGAATGCAAAAGCAGGAAGTCAAGAAACACCTGGAGTTAGAGGCTAATTTGGCCTCAGGATACAGAAAGAAGCAGGGCAAAGTCTAACAGAGTTTTGCCAAGAGAACACACTGGTCGTAGCAAACACCCTCTTCCAACAACACAAGAGGAGACTCTACACATGGACATCACGAGATGATCAATACCAAAATCAAATGGATTATATTCTTTGTAGCCAAAGATGGAGAAGTTCTATACAGTCAGCAAAAACAAGACCAGCTTACTATGGCACTGACTATGAACTCTTGATTGCCAAATTCAGGCTTAAACTAAAGAAAGTAGGGAAAACTCCTAGACCATTCAGGTATGACCTAAATCAAATGCCTTACAATTATAAAGTGGAAATGACAAATTCAACAGATTAGATCTGATAGACTGCCTGAAGAATTATGGACGGAGTTAGTGACGCTGTACAGGAGGCAGTGATCAAGACCATTCCCAGGAAAAAGAAATGTCTAAAGGCAAAATGGTTGTCTGAGGAGGCCTTACAAATAGCTATAAAAGAAGAGAAGCAAAAGGCAAAGAGAAAAGAAAATATATATCCATCTGAATGCAGAGTTCCAAAGAATAGCAAAGAGAGATAAGAAAGCCTTCCTCAGCGATCAATGCAAAGAAACAGAGGAAAACAATAGAATGGGAAAGACTAGAGATTGCTTCAAGAAAATTAGAGATACCAAGGGAACATTTCATGCAAAGATGGGCTCGATAAAGGGCAGAAATGGTATGAACCTAACAAAAGCAGAAGATATTAAGAAGAGGTGGCAAGAAGAAGAACAAAAATCCTCATGACCCAAACTCACCTAGAGCCAGACATCCTGGAATGTGAAGTCAAGTGGGCCTTAGGAAGGACCACTACAAACAAAGCTAGTGAAGATGATGGAATTCCAGTTTACCTATTTCAAACCCTAAAACATGATATTGTCAAAGTGTTGCACTCAATATGCCAGCAAATTTGGAAAACTCAGCAGTGGCCACAGGACTGGAAAAGGTCAGTTTTCATTCCAATCCAAAGAAAGGCAATGCCAGAGAATGCTCAAACTACCACATAATTGCACTCATCTCACACACGAGTAAATTAACGCCCAAAGTTCTCCAAGTCAGGCTTCAAAAGTATGTGAACGGTGAACTTCCAAGTATTCCAGCTGGTTTTAGAAAAGGCAGAGGAACCAGAGATCAAATCCCAACATCTGTTGGATCATCAAAAAAGCGAGAGAGTTCCAGAAAAACATCTCCTTCCGCTTTATTTTCTATTCCAAAGGCTTTGACTGTGTGGATCACAAAAAACTGTGGAAAATTCTTCAAGAGATGGGAATATCAGATCACCTGACCTGCCTCTGAGAAACCTGTACGCAGGTCAGGAAGCAACAGTTAGAACTGGACATCGAACAGCAGACTGGTTCCAAAGAGGGAAAGGAGTAGGTAAAGGCTGTATATTGTCACCCTGCTGATTTAATTTATATGCAGAGTACATCATGAGAAATGCTGGACTGGATGAAGCACAGCTGGAAGCAAGATTTCTGCAAGAAATGTCAATAACCTTAGATATGCAGATGACACCACCTTTATGGCAGAAAGCAAAGAAGAACTAAAGAGCCTCTTGATGAAAGTGAAAGAGGAGACTGAAAAAGTTGGCTTAAAACTCAACATTCAGAAAATGAAGATCATGGTCTGGTCCTATCACTTCATGGCAAATAGATGGGGAAACAGTGGAAAATAACACTATTTGGGGGGGCTCCAAAATCCCTGCAGATGGTAACTGCAGCCATGCAGTTAAAAGACACTTACTCCTTGGAAGGAAAGTTATGACCAACCTAGACAGCATATTCAAAAACAGAGACATTACTTTGCCAAAAAAGGTCCGTCTAGTCAAAGCTATGGTTTTTCTAGTAGTCATGTATGGATGTGAGAGCTGGACTATAAAGAAAGCTAAGCACCAAAGAATTGATGCTTTTGAACTATGGTATTGGAGAAGACTCTTCAGAGTCCCTTAGACTGCAAGGAGATCCAACCAGTCCATCCTAAAGGAAATCAGTCCTGAATACTCATTAGAAGGACTGATGCTGAAGCTGAAACTCCAATTCTTTGGCCACTTGATACGAAGAACTGACTCTTGGAAAAGACCCTGATGCTGGGAAAGACTGAAGGCATGATGAGAGAGGGATGACAAAGGATAGGATGGTTGGATAGCCTCACTGACTCAATGACATGAGTTTGAGTAAACTCCACAAGTTGGTGATAGACAGATAGGCCTGGTGTGCTGCAGTCCATGGGGTCGCAAAGTGTCAGACTCTAATGAGCAACTGAACTAGAGTGAACTGATAAACCAACCCTGGGCTTACCTCTTATGCAAGCAAGAAATCTAAACCCTAAAACATACAGGAGTTCTCATATATTTCTGACACTTTCAGACATAATCAAGAAAAATTTAGATAGACAGCAAAACTCATGGCCTCAAAGGATAAAAATATATTTTATATTCATTTCCCTTCCCCTCTCCTTTACTTAACAAATTGTTATAGTATATAGTGTGGTAAGGGTGTGTTTGAGGGTACTTCAGGTTCTAAGAATCTGTGACCTTTTACAGCAAGGGGCTATGCTCCATCAGAGGGCATAAAGTACACTGCTTTCTTGTTTGTCTGGGAGTCTGGACTTCTAAGACCACAACTAAAAACCCTGGAATGCTTTAATTAGGTAAACATTTACTGCCTTCTATAATGCCTACTGCCTGCAAGATAGACACCAGGAGGAGAGATGCAAAAGACACAAACCTTACTGGGTGGCAAATGAGAGAGACAAATAGACAGCTTTAACAGACTGTTTAAAACTTTTCCAAAAGGAAGCACAAACGTATGGAATACAGAAAATGGAAAAATCCTTCTCTGACAGAACAGGAACATAGGCAGCCATCTCAGAAGTACTGACTGAGACATATAATTCTTAAAAGATGAGTAGGCCTCAGACAAATAAGAGGTGGAAGGAAGGTTTCAGGCAGAGGAACAGCATATGCTAAGGGATGAAAGTACTCCAGAGGTCATAAAGGCTGGCACAGAGCAATATATGGACCCATCCAGGAAACAGAAAATTGTTCTGTATAGTAGTGCAGTGTTACAGGACCACAGGGTACAAATGAGAGGTCTGAGAGGCAGTGAGAAGGCAGCAAGAGGCCAGGCTGTGGAAAGCTCCATGGTGTTATAGGACTTTAATTTATGAGGAGGTTACAAGGAACCACTAGGGTTACTTAGTTATTTAGGTAACTAAGGGTTTCTAATTGGTAGAATCACAAAGTCAGAAGTTCTGATTGAACACAGGAAGTTCAATCAGAAAGTACTGTGGAGAACAGATGGATTATTCTCTTTTGGAGATGAGAGGATTAAGGTTCCTGAAGACAAGGTCAGTTGGAAGTCTGACAGTCATAAGCAGAGGGGAATAAAAGAAGTGAACGAAAGGAGTGGCAAGTAGAATGAAGAGGAGATATATTACAAATATGGTAAAAGTTAACCTGAAGTTCGTAATATAGGTAATATATGTAATCACATGACTTTTTAAAGAAACTTCTACAAGCCCAAGGACAGTTAGAAAATGCCTATGCTACTACCATGACTGTTAAATAAGATGTGTGTGTGCATGTGGGTGTTAAGTCACTTCAGTTGTGTCCAGCTCTTTGCAATCCTATGGACCGCAGGCCGCCAGGCTCCTCTGTCCATGGGATTCTCCAGTCAAGAGTACTGGCGTGGGTTGTCATGCTCTCCTCCAGGGGCTCTTCCTGACCCAGGGACTGAACCCAAGTCTCTTATGTCTCCTGTTCTGTCAGACAGATTCTTTACCAGTGGGAAGCACTAAACAAGGTACTAAATTATAAAGCACTGTAGAGCAATATACAAGCTATATGGAAATACAAAAAATCTGCGCATTACTATTTCTGCTACACTTTTTCAGTAACCAGCAGGATTTCAGCTGCAATAATACAGATGCTGATCTGTAGCACACTCAGTAGGAGGGACTAGAGCTAAGTTGTAATCAGAGCAAGGCCTTCAGGACCAGAGCTTGAATAGAAAAACAAAGCTAAGCAGAAGCAGCATCAGAGAGCATGTAACAGAATGAATTAGAAATTCTTAACCAAGAATCAGGTATAAATAAATTTCCAATGAGCCAGGTAATAAAAGATTTCCATAAGAATCTGAAAAGTTCTTTATTGTTTTTAGGTCTCCAGATTCTTTCATCTAGAGTATACATTCAGTACGCAGAACACAGAAACTGGATTGGTAGACTGCAGATCTAATCAATCTAACCAAATATTCATAGGACTTTCCGATCCCATTTCAAAACAAAAACACAACACAAAACTAACTTTATTAAAAATAAATACTTCAGACCAAGCTTTGTAAGGCAGTGCTACCAATGAGTTTCAGGTTTACCATGACACAACCCCTTTAGATCCACAATCTTTGCCCCCAGGGGATGATTAGGTACATCACAGGCCAGTCTGAACTGGGTGAGCCCCCTCGTAGTCAGAAGCAGCCTCCCCTATTGCTTCTACACATCCTACATGTAGTATCAATTTTTATATGTTGCTGAAAATGACTGGGAAGCCATTGAATATAACTAATTGCTACTTTCAATTTCTGAAATTTCTGAGAGCATAACAACATGAAATACATTTTAGTTTAAAATTAAATTGCCTCCAGACTTGAATTAACATGTGTAGGATTAAATGGAAGTATGTAACCCTCCAAATTTTTCTACTCAAATATAGAGAATAAACTTACTTTTGACTTGAGTATCATCCAATGCTTTGTATTCTGTACTCTTAATCGCTAGCTCCACACCATAGCCAGATAAATACATTTTCTGTGAGGATGGTTTCTGTTCAAACACATTTAAAAAAAAAAAGAGAAAATATTTTTTCAAACACCTGCTTTTGAATTCAGAATGACTGTGTGTTAGGACATGAGGGTAAATCATTAATACTGAAGTTTTTAATCACTGTGAAATACTGCTATTCAGGGGATATTTATATTCTCTCTAGAGACAGTTTATCAAGGAACTAGAAACTTGTTGATGACCACTTCTTTACTTTCTAAAACCTTGTCATGACACTAATGCTTTAATTACTCTTTTACAATTAAAAAAGTATTTGATCTTTTTCTGTTATACCATGATAATTTTGCCATCGTTCCCATGAGTTAATTAACAGAGGATCCAATACAAGTGAGTTTCGACAAAACTGTATGCTTTGGAGAGAACTACACATTTCCTAAACCAGTAAGTGCTGCTTTCATTTACTAGTTGTCTGGATGGAGGGCAACTAGAGTGTCCCCAAAAGCAAATACTGGAAAGCAGAGGCAAAGGAAACAAAAAAACTCAGTGCTTTGAGCAACCTATTCAGTTCTTTCTTCATGTTTCTCGATGATTAAAATATACCAAATGCCACAGGTTAGTACCTATCCTTGGAGTGAGAGGTCACAATTTGCCTAAAACTGAGTTGTCTGAAGTATCTGTGATCAGAATTTGGTACCTTACTTTCTTTCACCTTATATATTAAGGGCAAACATAAAATGTACTTCTAGAAATTACTGTATGAAGAAAAAGGAGTCATATTTTTTTAAAAAGTAAGCAACCTGGATGAATACATGTAAACTTTTTAGAAGATGTCTAAGGTTCTTTCTGGCTTCTAGACTGAATTCTTATCAGTTGTGCTATAATCACTACCATTTGGCATATTCTTCCATGGGTTAGAAAACCTGTTTAACCTAGTACTTAGCAAACTCCTGTGACTCCTGTGAAGATGGACTGATGTTAAATCTGAAACTCTAATACTTAGGCCACCTCATGCGAACAGCTGACTCATTGGGAAAGACCCTGATGCTGGGAGGGATTGGAGATTGGGTAGACTCCGGGAGTTGGTGAGGGACAGGGAAGCTTGGCGTGCTGCGATTCACGGGATCACAAAGTCGGACACATGAGCGACTGAACTAACTGAACTGTGGAGATGTTATGCCTTGGCTTAACTAAGTTCTGCATGAGGGCAGTTTTGCAATCCTACACATGACAGAGGAAGAGGCAGACACCAAATGGAAAGGAAATCTTAATAGTATACTAGTCTTTTCAACTCTTCTTTCTTCCCTAAACTTCCCCCAAGCCTTAAAAATAAGTATACAACCTGAGTGACTATTCTTGGACTATTTTATTTTCAAATAAGATGATGTAAGAATTAGCTTCAGATATGCAGAAAGTGTTTTTGCTGCCCACACTAAAATTTAATTTGCTAATTTCTCAGGTACATGCTATAATAAAAGATAGCATGAGAAAACTGGGTTGTTTATAATTATAGTAATCTGCAAAGTTTAAAGTCTTTTAAAGAGTTTCCAATTTCATACAGCTCAATTTAAAAATACATTTTGACTGTCCACTCAAAAGACAATTAGTTGGTGGCTAGGCTCTAAATTCACATATCTTGTTATAGTTCATGAAAGAAATGCAATTTCACATAACCAATTTCCATCATCAGTTCTGGAACAGTATTAGCTCCTCAGTAATAAAGATAAATGTTCACTAATTTCATATTTACTTTCTCTATTTGAAAATGCATTAATATAAAAATCTGTTGTGGTTTAATAACTTTGGATTTGCAAACCAAAAATTCTCACAAGCTAAATCAACTGTTGAGAGGAATCTTTCATCATCATCCTATTTCTTCTTTCCCTACAAAAAGAGCATCTGTTCAAAAAGTAGCGTGAATAAGTCTAGAATTACATGTTGACTAGATTTACTGTATAATTATTTTGGATGCACAATATGTAATTAATTAAACAGGTTATAATTTGATGCTACAAAGTACCCACATAACTGTTGAGCATGCTTTCACAGAAGTATATTTAATGGTCAAATTCTCCAAAGAACAGGCTGGGACACTGATTCTTAATAGATGAAAATGCCACCCAGCAGGAGCATATTAAAATCACTTGAGGACTTTTTTAAAAAAGATAAACATATACTATAATGTCACATTCTTTTTCTGATATAATTGACATATAACATTGTTATTAGTTCATGGTGTACAATAAATATAATGATTTGATAACAAATCAAACCTTTGAACAACATAGGTTTGAACTATGTAAACTGCAATAATCTAATTATATATGGATTTTTTTTTCCAATTGTAAACTACATTATTATATAATCCTTGGTTGGTTGAACCTGCAGATTCTGAACCATGTATACAGAGGAATTGTATATTAATACTTATCATGAATATTTTGGGAAGTACAAATTAAAACACTCTTTCCATGTTTGGAATATGAAATAAAAAAGAAAAGTCCTTCTAAGGGCCATTTTAGTGTGTGAGGTGAGAGTTTTGGTTGTGTGTGTGTGTTGGTGGGGGGTTGAGGTGTTAATTAAAATCCGAGGTAGCACAGTAATAAGTTCTATGAAGTCAGTAAAAATCGAATAAAGTGGTCGAGTGTTATAGCAGTGAGGGTCAGGAGAGTGGGGATAATACAACACATTTGATCTGAAACTTGAATAAGTAAGCAGCCTTTCAAACAGATTGGTTTGAGAGCATTCCTATACAATGCTTAGCACAATGAACTAATATATACTATCAATATATCAAGTTAGATTTCCTCATTATAATACATTTTCATTAAAAATAACTATGTTTATTAGTCCTACCAAATATTATACATCCTATTGTATGGTTTTGTTTTTTATTCAAGTTGTAAATCTGTTCCAGACATATATATGATAAGGGATTCCAGAAAAGACACAGAATCCCAATATATTTTTCCACATAAAATTCACATTTGATAGTTGTTATCAGATATAAGCATTCTAGGAGAAGTTATTATGTAAAATCTAGTACAGAAATTATAAAAAGTAGTTATAAACAAGTTTTTATAGCCAAAGTAATCTTGAATAAAGCAAGCATGTACCTGAATGTAATGCCGAAGAACATAAAGAATTTCCCCATTTTGAGCTTTTTCAGACAACACTGTGTGAAATTTACGAAATGCTCTTGTACCCATTTCTGCATAGAGAATAATCACTGGTAAATTCTCTTTGTCTGTAGGAAATTTGTGATCTCCTTTAAACAGATAGGGTCTGGGCCTAAAATGAAAATAAAACACAAACAAGAACTGAAAGTAAAGAGCATATGAGAAATAAATCATGAAACCAAAGACTGGTGCCTCTAATCTGCCAGTTGGTCGTCTTGCAAGTGGCAGACCAGATAGGCAGGCCACTGGCAACAGCCCAGGGTCAGTAAAAATGTAGCAAGTTTCATTAGGGGTCAAGGATTCTTCGGCGATAAGAGAACTGCCTTGAATTCTAGCCCCATCTGCTTTTGGTCTCACATAGATGCAGCCTGGATGAGGGCCTTCCAGGCGGCATCAGTGGTAAAGAACTAGCCTCCCAGTGCAGGAGGCATGAGAGATGCAGGTTCGATCCCTGGGTCAGGAAGATACGTAAGAGAAGCAGATTCGATCCTTGGGTCTGGAAGATGCCCTGGAAGGGGCATGGCAACCCACTTGAGTATTCTTGCCTGGGGAATCCCATGGACAGAGAAGCCTGGCAGGCTACAGTCCATGCGGTCACAGAGTCAGACATGACTGACACAATTCAGCACACACTGAGCCTGGATGAAAAGCAGCAGAAACCCTAAGACACCATCAACTTCAAACTGAGCTGAATGTATCAACAACTTGATGCAAGCCTTAAGGGAATAAGGGAACTGAGGGCCCCACTGAGTCAGAGATTTTACTTCAGGTAAGGGACTGGGGCATGTGCTTTGTCCCAGAGAACTGCTGCCCCTTTACCATGTAACCCTAAGATCACAAAAGGTCAAAGTAACAGTGCTCTTGAATATACTATTTCCACTTGCCCAGAGACAATTGCTGGGTCTCTTCCACCCTGTTAGTCATTGAATCCTAGTTGACTTAGGCCAAAATGTAAACATCAGATAGTAGAGTTACAAGGCTTCCTGAGTCATTTCAGTTTCAACTAAAGCTTAGCAGCAATCTTTTTGAAAGCGGTGTACTTGATGGCTGAGTCAGGCAGGTGGTGCTGTTGTGCTCGGAAACTGCATTCCTGTGCACTCAGGCAGCCATCCAGTCTGTAACTGAAGTTGTGAGTTCCTCTTCTCCTCCTGGGATTCTATGTTGTTTCTGTTGGACCACCTGGGAATGTACTACATGTGGTAGTCTCCCAATGAGAGCGTCTCCCTTTAGACTTCATAAGCATTCACATCACTCAAAGCATATACATGTACAATATCAATACCAGTTTCAGATTCAGATGTGGGAACCAAAACAGTAAAAATAAAAGTACACTGAATTGGCCTAGGTGTGCTTCAGTCATGTCCAACCCTTTGCAACCCCATGGACCATAGCCCACCAGGCTCCTTCATCCATGGGATTCTCCGGGCAAGAATACTGGAGTAGGTTGTGCTCTTCCAGGGGATCTTTCTGACTCAGGGATCGAACCTACGTCTCTTACATCTCTTGCACTGGCAGGTGGGTTCTTTACCACATCATCCCTGGGAAGCCCAAATTGGCCTAGAGATCAGTTTAATTCCCTTTCCCATTATGCGCATCTTCCAAACTGCATCAGTTGAGTCTGGGTACCTTTTCCTGAAGTAACAAAGACCCAAAACTCTGTATGAGGAGCTATAGTAGCAGGTATCAGAAGACTGCTATCACCCAGCCAGAGGCACAGGGAGTGAAGAAGAGCAAGGGGAGAGAGAGGGGGCAGCAGGAAAGAAATTTAAGTGTTGAGCTTTTGTCTCCCCAACCCAGGGGGGCCTTCTCCTTCCTCTCCCAGAAAGCCATGCTGTCTGTCAACATCCCACCCTTGTTTCTAAAACCGTCAAGAACTGTGAAAGGGCTGTGGCTTGGTTTCAACCTACTTACAAAGTAATAAGTTGGACTCTGTCATGTCTCATGTCAGGCAGAAGGCCCATGTCTGGCAGAAGACATGAGACTCTTGTGTCAAAGACAAAGAACTTTATTGCTCAGGGCATAGCAAGCAGAATGAACATTATACCTGCTTCCTAAGTTTCACAACAGGGTGTGTGTAACAAAATATGGACCCAAATGGACACTACACAAACTGGGTGTACAAGAAACACTGTTCCTGGGAAATCACCATTTTATAACTCTTATTTTCAAAATTAGGAATTATGTAATTCCTCAAGGTTGCTCACTACAAACAAAACCATGAAAAATGGTTCAAGTAAAAAGCAGTCCAGATCTTGCCTTTTTTCTTTGTCAGACTCAGCAAGAACATGCAGGAATTCACAGGATCTATGGCAAGGCGCCTCTCCTAATAGCTTGATGCTAACCTTGTGTTAAATCTTATAGTAATTTAGATTCAATATCTAAATATTAAATATTTAAAGTTTAGTTTCCATAAGAAAATTGAAATATCAGACATCAGAAGTCAGAAACCAATAGCAACTCTAAACTAAAAAAAAAAACCACATTAGGGCAGACAATTTTGGAGTCAGTCTATTAATGCTTTAGAGGAATATATAACTCCCATGCTAAATTAACTCTTATAGAATAACATGGTTGCCTAATTCACTATATGAAGTTAGAATAACATTAAAATTGGCAGAGTTTAAATAACAGCTAATCTCATTAAAGTAGAAAAATGAGCCTTAATAAAATTATAAGCAATAAAAAAAACACACCATTAACAGTTTTCCCTAGCAACACAAAGAAGGTGTAATAGTTTAAAATATATTACACAATATGTCCAAAGAGAGAAACTTTGAATTCATCTTAATAGGTGAAAAACAGTTCATAAAATAAAACAATTATTTCTGATTCTAAAAAAAAAAGAGTATAAAACTTCAAAGTTTTAAAAGGAGTGACCAGAAGACATATGATGTTATCCACTGAGATTTGATATAGTAAACATTTAAATTCTTTAAATTAACTAATAGATTTAACATAATTTTAATTAAAACTCTACCCAGGTTTTTTAGGGAATCAGTTTGACAGGAGAAAAAGGACTCTAATGTTAGTCTGAAAGCATCAACGAGCACAGAGCTAAGAACTTTTGGAGTGGGGGAAAAAGCAGCTATGAAGAGGAAATTGTCCTGTGAGACATTGGAATAAATTATTAAAGCAATAAATACTAACAAAATAGCACTGTTACAAGAAACATAACAGTATAAAACAAACAGTTATAAAATAGATCACAGTATAAATACAATAAATATAATAACTGACTAGCACCTGAAGGGGGGAAAGGTCTGACTAGATCCTTGCCTTCCTATGAAAATAAATTATACATATATTAAAAGTTTATGGTAAAATAAAAACATTAAGAAAGCTACTGGAAAATATTAATAAAATCTCTTACTCAGGTTTGAAAAAAACTGTCTCAGTATAAAAACATACACACATAAAGGAAAAATCAGGCTACATAAAAGTTTCTGTATATTAAAATTAATATTAAATATAAGAAAATATTTGAAAGATTCCAACAAATAAATAATAATATAAATTACT
>SJYC01078240.1:0-24909 GCA_006408675.1 Madoqua kirkii | reverse complement strand
ATCACCTACCTGTTTGCTTATAAACTGCTAATTCTTGTACAGTTTCCAAAAACTGCCAAAATTTTTCATTACTTTCTTCTGCTATAAATTCACTATTAAAAATAAAAGTAATCAGTTAATAGCTAGAAATTTTAAAATGATTTTGATACTATAAAATGTATTTTAGAGCCAAATTACAACTTCTGGTAAAAACCAAAACTAAAGTTACTGATTTCCATCTACTGTAATGCAAAAAAAAGAACACAATGATGATTCTTACCTAAGTTGTCATTCTAAACTACAGGCATATAATCATAACTGGAAAACACTATATGACAAATTACTTTTGGTTTTTCTTCTTTATTAGGTAAAAAATGGATAACTTATTTTGTTCTCTATGTAAAATGCCCTGAGAAGTAAAACTTAATGGCAATATAGGGTTTGATCCCTGGGTCAGGAAGATCCCCTGGAGAAGGAAATGGCAACCCACTACAGCATCCTTGCCTGGAAAATCTCATGGACAGAGGATCCTGGCGGGCTACAGTTCATGGGGTCGGAAAGAGTTGGATATGACGGTATTGACTTAGCATGCATGCATGTGTAATGCCCTGAGAGGTATAATTTAATGGCAATACAGTGTTATATAAAAGTAAAAAGGTAAAAAAACAGACAGCCTATTTTTCACAAACAAAACCTGGTCTTATAACCATCTTTAGAAAGCAATATTATTATTTTTATTTAGCTACCTATTTGTGTGCTAAGTTGCTTCAGTCCTGTCCGACTCTGTACGATCCCACACCTATTTGTGTAGACAATTTCAACAGAAAATACCTTAATCAAAAAATTAACAAAAAGTTGGTACACTGCATTAGGTCTTTGGCATGGAAACCCCTCAAAAAACTGCCACTTATCCAAAGAGCATAGGTAAGAAAAAATAGCCAAAGCAATGTAAAGCCTTTTGGAAATAGTGAAATAAGTGAAAGCCTATTCAGTCTTGTTTGGAACAAAGTGCAAGACACCAAAAACAAGTAGATCTAACTATTTAAACTAGAAAGGATACAACCATCAAACAGACGGTACAGATTCTGCTATTGTCCACCTTATCTCTTTTTTAGCCTCAGTAAAAGTAATGATTAATATAAATGGTAAGTATTGAGGACATTCAAGACACATGCAAAGCTAACTAATTCTTGTGAGTCTGAAGTGGTCAGTAAAGGCAGAAAAGGAGGTAAGAAAACTGATTAATTCATCAACACACTAAACATGACAGGGAATGAATTTAAAGCAGTAACTCCAAGGTAACCCTTGTTATTAATGGTGTCCAACTCAATGGCATTAAAACAGGCAAACAAACAAAAAGGCTAAAAGGAGAGGAAACTATGGGAAATACTAAATAGGATGCAACAAAAACTGACGGCACAAAACCTTTAGAAAAGTACAGCACAATAGTTATTACCTAACTGACTTGACCAAACACTAGTGCCAATGCTCATACATTGTGCAACTATGGGAAAAAGACTTCTTCCATATGTCAGAATTTATACATACGAGTATGATCCTTCAAAGTAATCATCTTACTAAAGTATTCCCTTACAATTACTCCTTCACTATACCACTGCTCTAACACTTTGAGAACTCTTCTTGAATTACTTTCATGGGCAATTTGCCAGTCACTACTCTTAGAGGAGAAAACATCCTTGAGAGACCATCTAAATCAGCATCTCACCTTCCAAAAATCTAAGTTATTACTTTGGTCAAAATTTTTAAAAGGAAAACAAAATCCAAATTCTGGTATTTCCAGTTTTTTTACTTGTTTTATATAATATTTAGCACCAAATAATAAGGTTTCTTCCCAAAAGAAGAATTTTATCTATTCTAATATAGATTTAAAAAAATTTCTGTAGAGGATGATTTTACATGTACTAAAGAGCCAGACAGTAATTATAAGTGTTATTTCAAAAAATATTTTCAGTAAAAGCAACATCAGTGGAATAAATACAGTTTAAATGTTTAAGCTGCAGTATATGTGTTGAATATTTCAGTCTCACCAGCCTATAAACATCCCTAGCAAATAGTACTAAATTATAAATGTCTTAGGGCTTCCCTGGTAGCTCAACTGGTAAGAATCTACCTTCAACGCAGGAGACTCCAGTTTGATCCCCCAGTCAGGAAGATCCCCTGGAGAAGGGATAGGCTACCAGTATTCTTGGACTATCCAGCATTCCTGGGCTTCCCTGGTGGGCTCAGATACTTGGTAAAGAATCCTGCATGCAATGTGGGAGACCTGGGTTCCATCCTGGGTTGGGAAGATCCTCTGGAGGGAGGCATGGCAACCCACTCCAGTATTCTGTATTTCTGCCAATAGTCTCCTCAAGGCAATCTAGCCTTTTTTTACGCCTCTCAAAACTCTTCCAGCTTCTGTCAGATTCAAAAGATAATTCTACATTTTTATGTATTTGTTACAGCAGTACCCTACTTCAAGGTTCAAATCAAATCAGTTTCCTATTGCTGCTATAATAAGTTATCAAAAATTTGGTGACTTAAAACAACAGAAACTTACTGTTTCACAGTTCTGGAGAAGTCCAAAATCAAGGTATTGGTAGGGCTATGCTCCCTCCAAAGGCTCTAGGGGAGAACCTTCCAGGTTCTGAAAGCTTAAGGTGGTCCTTGGCTTGTGGCTACATCAATCCTATCTCTGTCTCTATTCATATGTCCTCCTCTTCCTGTGTCTTCTCTTATGTATCTTATAAGTGCATTGGACTCAGCACCCATCCAGGTCCATAAAAATCATGTCTTAGACCTTTAATTACATTGTCAAAGAGCCTTTTTCCAAATAAGGTAACATTTACAGGTTCTAGGGGTTAGGATGTGGACGTATCTTTTTGTAAGCCACCTTTCAACCCACTACAAGTTACGAGGTTGGTACATTAGAGTAGGGCTAGACTGTGAAGAACCTAAGGATGCTCCTTAGAACATCCTATGGGAGTTCCAGTTCTCAGACTCTTGAGGCAAGCAGAAATTGAAACACTCCAACTGCCAGTCTAATACTAGAAGAAGTTAGAATGATTTGGAACTGAGTGTTGAGACCATATCCATGCAAAGTATGGAAGAAACTGGGGAAAAGGTAGAGGAATAGGACATATTTTAAACTAGAATATTTTGTTTAATAAAACTGTTTTATTGTAATATCTATACTACATCTAAATATCTATATTGTAACATCTGTACAGATGTATCTACACCACAGAAATTCAATTGATCATAAGAGACTACTAACTGCCAAGTCACTTCAGTCGGATCTGACTCTGTGCAACCCCACAGACGGCAGCCCACCAGGTTCCCCCGTCTCTGGGATTTTCCAGGCAAGAACACTGGAGTGGGTTGCCATTTCCTTCTCCAATGCATGAAAGTGAAAAGTGAAAGTGAAGTTGCTCAGTTGTGTCACTCTTAGCAACCTCATGGACTGCAGCCTTCCAGGCTCCTCTGCCCATGGGATTTTCCAGGCAAGAGTACTAGAGTGGGGTGCTATTGACTACTATGAACAATTAAACAACAAAAAATTGGGCAGCCTAGAAGAAATGAATAAACTTCTAGAAATATACAACTTATCAAGACTGACCCATAAAACAGAAAAATCCAGACAGACTTATTATTAGTAAGGAGACTGAATCGGTAATCAAAAGCTTCCCAATAAACAAAAGTCCAGAACCGACAGCTTCATTGTTGAATTCTACCAAACATATGACAGAAACCAACACAATATTGTATAGCAACTATCCTTTGATTAAAAATAAACTTAAAAAATAAAATAAAGAATACCAATCCTCAAACTCTCCCAAAATAAAATACTCTCAAACTTGTTTTATAAGACCAGCATTATTCTGATACCAAAACCAGAAAAGGACACAAGAAAAGAAAATTAAAGGTCAACATTCCTGCTGAACATAAATGCAAAAATCTTCAACAAAATATTAGCAAATTGAATACAATACATTAAAAGGATCATACACCATAATCAAGCTATTCCAGGAAGGCAAGGATGGTTTAATATCCACAAATATACAAATGTGAAACAACACATTAACAAATTAAAGATAAAAAGCACATGATCATCCCAATAGAAGCAAAAAAAAAGCATTTGAAAAAAAATCAGTATCAAGATTAAAAACTCAAAATGGGTATAGAGGGAATATCATCAACATGTGCTGTGCTTAGTCACTCAGTCATGTCTGAACCTTTGCAACCCCATGGACTGTAGCCTGCCAGGCTCCTCTTGTCCATGGGGATTCTCCAGGCAAGAAAAGTGGAGTGGGTTGCCAAGGCTCCTCCAGGGGACCTTCCCAAACCAAGGATTGAACCCAGGTCTTCCATATTACAGGCAGATTTTTTAGTCTAAGCCATCATGGAAGACCAAGAATACTGGAGTGGGCAGCCTATCTCTCCTCAACATAATAAAGGCCATATACAACAACAATAACAAGAAACCAAAGTGATGGGCTTGCCTGGTGGCTCAGTGGCAAAGAATCCATCTACCAATGCAGGAGACAGGTTCGATACCCGATCTGGGAAGATCCCAAGTGCCACAGAGCAACTAAGTCCATGTACCACAGCTATTAAGCCTGGGCTCTAGAGCCTAGGAACTAGAGAAAAGCCCATGCAGCAAAAAAGACTTAGTAGAGCCAAAAACAAATAAAATTATATATATATAATTATATAAACATAAAAGATGAGAAACAAGTGTGGTGAGGCTGTGGAGATAAAAGGAATCCATGTGCACCCTTGCTGGTTATGTAAACAGATACGGCCACTATGGAAAACAGTTTGGAGGTTCATCAAAAATTTTTACAAACTATCATATGATCCATCAATTCCAATTCTGGGTGAAAACACTGTAACTAAAACACAGGCAGTCCTATGTTCACTGAAGCATTATTTACAATGGCCAAGATATGTTAACAACCTAAGGATCCACTGAATGATAAATGAATACAGAAAATGTAGAAACAGGAAGATGGCAGAGGAGCAGGTGAACGTGGAGTGCATCTCTCTCCATGGATGCATCAGGAATACCCCTACAGACACAGAAGGGTTGCAGAACATCAGCTGAGAGAGGGCAGGAGTCCCTGACCACTAGAAAGGAATATACAGATCCAGGCAAAATTCAGCAGGACGAAATGAGAAGTGGAAAAAAAAGAGAGTGAGCAGGACTGCATCTGCACACGGGAGGGTGGGGGACCTGAAGCAGGGGTCAGTTCCCCGCATCAGGGAAACTGTGCGGGGAAACTGGAAAAGCATTTGGGGCTGTTGGAGTGCAGAAAATGTACACACACACGAGTATTATTCAGCCATAAAAAAAGAAAATACTGCTATCTGTGAGAACTTGGACAGACCTGAGGGAATTTTGCTCAGTGAAATAAGAGACAAAAACCCTATGAAATCTTAAAACAAACGTAACACAGTAAGGAAATGAGCTCCTATACAGGGAACAGATTGGGTGCCGGAAGCAGGGATGTGAGAGAAAGAGTGAAGGTGGTCAAAAGGTGCAAATTTTTGGCTACAATATAAATAATCGCTCATGGGGATGTAACGTACAGCATGGTGACTATAGGTAAAGAACTGCATATTGGAAAGCTGCCAAGAGAGATCTTAAAAGTTCTCATCACAAGAAAAGAAACCTCTAATTATGTGTGGTGACAGATATTAACTGGATTTATGTCCATGGTGATAATTTCACACCACGTGAACAGATCATCAATCATTATGTTGCACACCTGAATACCTTACATAAATTATAGCTCAATTAAAAAAATCTGTTTCCGTATCTTATATATACAACTTTACGGAGGAGATGAAGACTCTTCGGAACCAAAAGCTATGGCTCTGGTGAAGTATTAATACAAAAAGCAACTAGCATTAAAACTTCATGGCAACAAAACAAAACAACTTCATGCCGGTTAAAAAAGGAAAAAATTTTCAAATTTTAACTACTGGAATACTAAGATTAAAATTCATTATCTCCCAGTTTTGTTTCTCCACATAAGGGACATGATACCTTATGCACTAACTCCAGCTGAGGAGATTCAGAAAGAAGTCAGGGCTCTGGGACGCTCTCTTCTCCACACAAAGCCATCGTATGAAATTAGGCGCTTCAAATAAAAACTAGAACTGCCTCCATCAACTGCAGAGCTTGCACTGAACGCCACAGTCCACCTCCCCGTCTTCCTTTTCTCTCACGTAAATGCTAAGAAAACCCGAAGGAATTAATAGTTTTCAAACCCGTGGGTGAGGCACAGTAGGAATGGAGGGGAAAGGAGCCGCAAGTGAGTGCGGCGCCCAGGGTAGCAAGGGGAGGAGGTGATGCTCTGAGGGTCCAGCGGCCGAGGGGCCGGCGAGGTCCCGGGGCGCCAGAGCCCCGCCGCACCCTCCCTCCGCGCGGGCTCGGCGGAGGGTCCGGCCCGCACTCCCTCACCTGGCCTCCAGCAGCAGCGGGGTCTCCGGCCACTTGGCGGCCAAGTGGGCCGTCACCGCCTTGGACGCGGAGGCCGTCCGGGCTCCGAGCAGCGAGAGCCAGAGCGCCGTGAAGCCCAGGAGCAGCCGCACTACGCCGGCGGCTTTTGCCATGGTGCAGACGGGGAAGCGGAGCCCCTCAGATCCGGCGCCCTCAGCCCGCAGCCGCCACGCTACCGCCGGCTCCTCCCGTCGCGCGAACGCCCACTTCCGGTGAGGGGAGCGCGAGTCCATTACTCGGGCCGGGGCCTGGCGGGTGCCGGGCGCATCGCCGAGCGCTCCGCCGCCGTCCCGGGAGCCCCCGAGGGCGGACCCCGGGGCCACGTAGGTGCAAGGCGGGGCCGGGGTGCGGAGCTTGGCTGGTGCCCTGGCGGGTCCCGCCACCGGGACCTTAGGCTCTCGGATCGAGGATGTGGGACACCGGGAGGGGAGACTGAAGTGGAATTTTGGCCGACTGAGTGTGGCAAAATTTGGATGCGAAGGCAGGAATCAGCGTGGATATTATCCACTTTGAAAGTGAAGTTGCTCACTCGTGTCCGACTCTTTGAGACCCCGTGGACTGTAGCCCGCTAGGCTCCTCTGTCCATGGGACTCTCCAGGCAAGAACACTGGAGTCGGTTGCCATTTCCGTGTCCAGAGAATCTTCCCAACCCAGGGGTCGAACCCGGGTCTGCCTGCAGACGGTTTATCCTCTGAGCCACCAGGGAAGCCATCTATGTATCCACTTTACATAGGCGGAAAAGAAGGCCTGCCAAAGATTAAATACCTCCCTCGTAGGAGTCTCAAATTTTATTTGCATATCTGAGTCACCTGGTAGAGCTTTTAGACAGCCCGTTTCCCAGACCACACCACGCATCAGTTACAGGTGACTATCTGTGAGTGAGATTCGGTCTTCAATAAATAGCATTTTACTCGGCCTTCCTGCCAGGTGCTCCGAGTGTGCTCGAAAAGCAGTGACATCACCTGGGGAGCTTGTTAAAACACAAGGTGCTGGGTCTCATCCTAGTGTTTCCGATTCAGTAGGTCTGGTGCCCAGGTCTGATCATCCACATTTCATAGCCATCAAGTTCCCAGGTAATGCTGATTCTGCTGTCTGGGAGCTGTGCAAAAGCCTTCGTCCTCAAAAGTGGTCCACATACTTGAAGCGTCAGCAGAAATGCAGAATCTCAGGCCCCACCTCAACCCTATTGAATCCAAACCCCTGGCGTAACAGGCACCTCATGTGATAACTGCACATTAAAGTTTTCAGAAGAGCTAGTTTAGAGGAAAAAAGCAGATGAAAATGCATAGAAGTTGCTCTTGTTATCATTCAAAATAATGCTTTATCAGCTATGATTGAAACTCACTTTCAATCAAGGACTGTCTAACCCGGCAAAATTTTTGAATTTAGTACATCCAGTTCAATAACAAGGCCTTGGCGCAGAGTTAACTGTTTTTCCAGTAGGTATGACTCAATAACTCAAAATATTCAGTTTTATTTAACTGGGCAGAGGCGAGGCCTCAAGATTCTGGCTCCTAGTCAGGAATGATACTTTTTTATTCAGAAGAGAGTAAATTTATTATATATATTACAATATATGGTAAATAGAAGCAGCAGCCGGGATAACTAGTTTAGGGGTTGCTCATGGTCCATTCCTTTTTTTCCCCTTACTCTTTTGCACTATAGGGAATCTGGGCCTCTCCAAGTTGCTGAAACATGATCATTCCACTTTTTCTTTTCCCCTTATCCTTCTAAGCATTCTGGTTCCTTGGAAGACTTTGCTCTGGAAATTCTATTCAGGTCTCACTGCCTGAAGTTAGCCTTCATTTCCTGATTTCTCCCACTTGATCTGATCTATCCCTCCTCTAAATTCTCACAAATTCTTTATTTTAACAGCCATATACCACTTATAATTCTCACTTTAGAATTTGAATACAGTGCTTATTTATTCTCCTCCTAGAGATGATATATTCCCTGAGGGCTCATGCCTTATTCATTTTTAGCATCTCTTGCAGCACCTAGCATAGTACATGTTATTGAAGCTCAATAAATATTGAAGAGTTCCTGTTTTATGGGTCAGTAGGCAGAAGTCTCAGGCAGATGAGTAAGGAACTTTATTTCTGTCCATAGAGCATAAGAAAAATATATTATGAACCCTTCACAAACATTTACTGAAATTAACTCATTTCCACTTATTTTTAGACTGAATTTTTGACTGAGATTGTGGAATAAAGGAAATAAACTATTGGCTGCTGCTGCTGCTGCTGAGTCGCTTCAGTCGTGTCCGACTCAGCGACCCCATGGACTGCAGCCCACCAGGCTCCTCCGTCCATGGGATTTTCCAGGCGAGTACTGGAGTAGGGTGCCATTGCCTTCTCTGAAACTACTGGCAGTGAATGTCAAATATCAGCATATCTGATGGGTTGCAAATCTTTAAGAAATGATTTCCCAAATAAAAAGTCACGTGAAATATACTATTAAAGTATACTACTAAAACATATATTATTAAACATTCCAGTACATTTGAGTTAAGGATAGTAAGGAATACTACATTTCTCTTTTAAAAGAGAATGAAATTAATCAAATGCAGGGCTATTTGTTTACACAAATATTATACATTTCAGTATTTATAGTATTTTCCTAGACACATAAATGGATTTGAACTATTCCTCAGACAGCTCATTCCTGGGCATTCCTCTACTGCAGAACAAAAGAAAAAGTAGGACTAAATGATATTTAAATGTCGGAGAAGGTCACCAAGAGGACATGACCACCAGCTGATCTTCAAGCGGGACCTGGTCAATCAGAGACACCTACCACACGCCCCTTCCTTAGATGTACATTTCACCCACTGTTCTCATGCTAGGAACCAATCTAAGGAAGCAGCCTTGAGAAAATAATGTTATTGAGACCATCTGGACTGTATCCATGCCTGAACCCTATTAAGGTCTCTATGAATTTTTAAGATTCTAGCAGGTGGGTGCAGAGTTTGACTCATCTTGTAGCCGCCCGAGACAAGCCTGGTGTGTAAGTTCCCTTGCTGATGAAAACTGCCACCTACTGATCTGGAGTGGTCTTTCTAATTCTCTGGTCTCTCTTGCCATCTGTATGGCAGATTCTAATTTCACCTGGGAAACTCCTGAGGTTGTGAACCAACTTCGAGGGCTCTTTCATATGTCATTTCTAAGGACAGATAGAAAAACTTAAAATGCAAAAATTAAGTGACTCAAAAAGGTCACTCAAATTAGTGGAGCAACAAAGTATTCCCATCTTTATTATCCATAATCCTTTGGCACAGATTGGCTGTGAACTGAATGCAGTTCAGGGACACAATTGTACTTTAATGTTGCTTAGCAAAATGTTATTCAAAGTTATTCACATCAGGGTAATATAAATGAAAATTGATGACATTAGCAGTTTTCATTGTATGTGGAAGTAGTGATTAATGAATGCTATATAATAAGAATATTGTGTTTCATAGAATAAATCATACTGACTTTTTTTAGACAGCATAGGCTATACTTATTTAATGAAAATAGTGGTGCTCTGTAAGGATAAAGTCACTGCCAAATTGTCACATAGTAAGTAGAATAAAACTTCAATTTTTTTCCACCTAATTAAAGTCTCAGAGCTACAGCAGCTTTTTAAAATTATCGCTTCTACATCTTCCAGATTTTTTTCATTAAAAAACAGCCTATTCTCATTTGTTAATTTGAGTAACTTAAATACAACAATTTCCCCTTATCCTTAGTGGTTATTTTCCAAGACTTCCAGTGAATGCCTGAAACCATAGATAGTACTCCCGCTATACTATATTTTTCCTATACACACACACTTAAAATAAATTAGACACAGAGATTGACAACAATAACCCATAATACAATAGAATAATTATAACAGCATACTATGATAAAAGTTATATTAAGCTGGTATCTCCTTCTCAAAATACCTTATTTTACAAAAATAAAGCCTTCTCCACCTTAACTATTTATCGGGCACCGTGGCCATAACTTTTGTAGCTTGAGATGTGAGAGCAAAACTAGCATAAATTTCTTTCTTCTTCACAATTTCGCGGACAGTAGAGTCATTCTTAGCATAGATGTTAGCAGCCTCATGCTGTAGCAGTATATGTGATTTTTTTTCCCTTATTAGGGCAAGAACTTTCACCTTTGCTCTGAAATGAAGCACTTTATGGTTTCTCTTTGGCATATGTGATTTGCCAGCATCACTACTCTTATGCTTTGGGGCCATTATTAAATAATATAGAGTGTGTGTGTGTGTATGTATGAGTGTAAAGCACTACGATATCCCAACAATTGATCTAATAAGCCAGGCAGACACTTACTAAGTAACTAACTGGCTGGATTCACTGGACAAAAGGCTGATTCACCTCTTTATTGGGTGGGATGGTTCAAGATTTCATCCCGCTGTTGGAAATGGAGTGAGACTTGCCCTTCATTCCAGATGGGAAGAATTTATAGACTTAGTTACTGATTTGTTATGCTTTTCCTCCCTGAGCAAGATCACCCCCCAAATCATAATCAAACTGGGCTTCCCTGGTAGCTCAACTGGTAAAGAATCCACCTGCAATGTAGGAGAACCCAGTTCGATTCCTAGGTCAGGAAGATCCCCTGGAGAAGGCATAGGCATACACACTCCAGTATTTTTGGGCTTCCCTGGTGGCTCAGATGGTAAAGAATCCATCTCTAATGTGGGAGACCTGAGTTGGAGACCTGAGTTTGATCCCTGGATTGGAAAGATCCCCTGGAGGAGGGTGTGGCAACCCACTCCAGTATTCTTGCCTGGAGAATTCTCATGGACAGAGGAGCCTGGCAGAGTACAATCTATAGGGTTGCAAAGAGTCGGACATGACTGAGTGACTAAGCACCCATACATAATCAAATTAGTAATGGTTTAGTTTCCTTTAAATATCAGCAGTAAGTTTGATTTTTATAGGTTTGTATATTTTATTTAAAATAGATTACAAATACTTCACAAATGTGTGATTTCAGGAATGTTTGATGAAATTTTCAAACAGCAAATTAAGTATGTGAAATATGTAATTTTTAAATTAATTATTTGGGGGATGATATTAGAACTTTAAACCTGCTGTTAAACAGCTTTCTATTCTTATATATGATCAGTATTTTATGATTATGTGTTCAAAGTTTACTGTTTGTTTCTTCAACAAAATACTCAGGATTGAATGGTGTTGGTGGAAGACAAAGAAATATGTGTTCTACTTTTACATCTTGTAGTAGAAGTTTGTATAGTTATGTGCACAAAGTCATTATTTTCTTCAAGATAAATTGTATATCATCTATGGAAAGGTATTGCATCAAAAATTGGAAAAAATATTGAGATAAAATGTTTAATGTTTTAGGCAATTGCAACCTACTCCAGTACTCTTGCCTGGAAAATCCCATGGACAGAGAAGCCTGGTAGGCTACAATCCATGGGGTCGCTGAGAGTCAAACACGACTGAGTGACTTCACTTTCACTTTTCACTTTCATGCACTGGAAAAGGAAATGGCAACCCACTCCAGTGTTCTTGCCTGGAGAATCCCAGGGACAGGGCAGCCTGGTGGGCTGCTGTCTATGGGGTCACACAGAGTCGGACACGACCGAAGTGACTTAGCAAGGCCATAGTAAGGATACAAGAACATATATTGATATATTATTATAAGAGAAAAGTTAATAAAATTTTACAAAACTCCATAAGATACATTTTAGAGAAATCTTGTTGAACCAATAAACAAATGAACAGCTTTAGCAAATTTTCCCATTAAAGTTATTTCCTGTTTAAATCTAGCCCTTTAAGAAGCTGCATAATTCTTTCAGTCACTAATGAAGCATCTGAAATACATTGCCATGATTTTCAACCACAAAAATAGGCATGTGTACAGCAGCTACTTTACATTTGTCATGAAATATTGTCATTTGGTTAGAAAGGTATATAATAGTGCAGTACATAAAAAGTAACTAATAAGTTTTATGTGACAAGATCTGAAGTTCTGGCACATTATAATAACTGATGGGAATTAAAGAAAGAGCCTGTCTCAAGAAAAGCCTCACAGAATAGGTGGTGTGACTATACTTCGAGGAAAGTATGGATGACTTAGATATCAGCCCTGTCACTGCAGTGAGAATGCAACCATAGACTGTATGTAAAAAAATGGATGGGGATGTATTCCAAAGAACTTTACTATGGACTCTGAACTCTCTATTTTCACATATCACAAATAATCTTCTTTTTCTTTTTTAAAAATTAAAAAAATTATAACTCTTGGGTTATACATGTTTGGCCCATGAGCTGCAGTATGTCCACCTTTGTCCAAACTTTAAAGAAAGTTTCACAGGAAATTTATGCAAGGGAACTCATAGAATTATTCTTGGTAACAACAACAAAACTGGATGTAGCTCAAATATCCATTGAAGTAGAATGATAAAATAATTGTGGTTCATTCATTCAATGGAATACTAACAATGACAATAGAGTCACAGCTATATAGGTGAACACAGAGGAATCTCAAACACATATCCATGAAAAAGCAAGTCATCAAAGAATACATGTACAAAGAATCTGTTACATGGGGTTCAAATTGAGATAGTGCCGGATGATATACACTTTAGGGATACATCCAAACTAATGAAAGGAAGGGAATGATTAACACAGAATTCAGTATATTTATTGTCTCTAGGTAAGAAAAAAGATAAGATCAAAGATGAGCCCACAGAGAGCTTTTTAAAGATAATGGTAGTAGTCTAAGTCGTAGGAAAGGTGGTGGGTACATGAGTCTTACTTGTTGGTGACATGGTTCATAATTTTTACAGAGTGAAATACAAAGCCGCAAATGAATTTTGTCAATGTCTTCCTTCAAAAAACCCTGATGCTTCTTCATTGCCTGCAAAATTAAGATGAAATTCCTCACATATACTCTGCTTGAAAGACTTTAGATTTAAATAACTTTGTGACCACATGGGCTTCCCAGGTGGTGCTAGTGGTAAAGAACCTTCCTGCCAGTGCAGGAGACATGAGATGTGGGTTCGATCCCTGGGTCAGGAAGATCCACTGGAGTCAGAAATGGCAACCCACTCTAGTATTCTTGCCAGGAGAATCCCCATGGACAGAGGAGTCTAGCAGGCTACAGTCCATAGGGTTGCAAAGAGTCGGACACGACTGAACTGACTTAGTATACACGGACTGTAGCCTGCCAGTCCTGTCTGTCGGTGGAATTCTCCTGGCAAGAATACTGGAGTGGGTAGCTATTCTCTTTTCCAGGGGATCTTCCCAACCCAGGGATCAAACTCAGGTCTCCTGCAATGCAGGTAGATGCTTTTCTGTTTGAGTCACCAGGGAATCCCATAATTGAATATTATCTGTTTTCTCATTTTCTGGACGATCCTCTGCTGATGTTCTAAATCCCGCCATGTTGTTTAGAAATACCCTCTCCTGGAATGGTTAAGTTTTCAGAGAATCTTTCTATAGCTATTTTACTTTCCTTGTGTTTGAAAAAAAAAACAATTGAAAAAAATTAACACTCTGATACCATTATACTCATATATACCTTTGTTCTCAATTGCATTACCATTGTCCTTATTCTTAAAATTATTTTGCCTTTTCTTAAAACCCATTTTATGTATTCTGTTTAATGTGAATTTTATAACTTTTAGTTGGAATTCACTTTCATTCTTTTGCCTCTAGTCTGACAGGAAAGTCCATGCATTTTTTAATTTTACTGGGATATAGAGTTAATGTCTTAGTCACCATTTATCTCCAGTTTAGCTTATAATAGGAAAAGGCAAAGGCGTCCCAGTCCAGTACTCTTGCCTGGAAAATCCCATGGACGGAGGAGCCTGGAAGGCTGTAGTCCATGGGGTCACTGAGGGTGGGACATGACTGAGCGACTTCACTTTCACTTTTCACTTTCATGCATTGGAGAAGGAAATGGCAACCCACTCCAGTGTTCTTGCCTAGAGAATCCCAGGGATGGGGGAGCCTGGTGGCCTGCCGTCTCTGGGGTCACACAGAGTCGGACACAACTGAAGCGAATTAGCAGCAGCAGTAGCTTATAATAAGTGCTCAACTAATATATATTGAATGTTAAGTGAGGAATGGAATAGAAATGTAACCTCTCTACATTCTTTGTCAATAATTTTCAGTGATTTCAATGAAATGCATATCCCAAATGACTGGCTATAAAGCAATGAAATGGGTTTTAAACAAACATTTCAGAATTTATCTAGTGAAACAAACACCCTAGAAAGTCCCACTTCAGTGGATATGTACTTCATCAGATTCTACAACTGGCAGAAGTATTTTTTTTAACTGTGGTAAAATGCACATATATAAAATTTGTTATATCAACCAATTTTAAGTGTACAGTTCAGTAATAAGCACATTCACATTGTTGTACAGCCCATCTCCAGAACTTTTTCATCTTGCAAAACTGAAACTCTTATACCCATTAAACCACAACTCACCCTGCTCCCCCATTTCTGATCTTCTCAACTACTATTCTGCTTTCTGTCTATATGGATCTGCCTACTCTAGAAACCTCATATAAGTGGAACTATGCAGGATTTGTCATTTTATGACTGGCTTACTTCATTCAGCATAATGTCCTCAAGGTTCATCTGTGATGTACAACATGTCAACGTTTCCTATCTTTCTAAGGGTGAATACTATTTCACTGTATTTATACACATTTATTTATCCTTTCCTCTGGGGGATATCAGGCGGGCTTTCATCTTTTGGCTATTGTGACTAGTGCTGCTCTGAACATGGGTGTCCCTTAGATACACTGCTTTCAATTTTTCAATTTTTTGGATACATAAATATATGCCCAGATATATAAATATAAATATATACCTAGAAGTGAAATTACTGGATCATATAGAAATTCATATTGGGCTTCCTCAATGGCTCAGCAAGTAATGTGGGTTTAATTGGTTGAAAAATCACTTGAAAGTCAGATAGCTGTAAGCTAAGACATGAGTTTATTTTAAAAATACTGTGATTCAAATGTAACAAAATATCAAAATTTAATATTAACTGTTATCTTCAATCTGTTATATTTGAGCTGACAATGCTAAAACGTCACTTTGTCTAAAATTAGTTGTATCGAATATCATGAGCCAAGAAAACTTAGGTCATTTGTGTTATTCTGGTTTAAAATTCTCCTGACCCAGCAACTGATCTTGATATAATCAAATAACTGTTGTATTTCAAAAGCCAAAATGATTATTCTTGCCTAGCTAGAGGAAGACCAGGGAAATTCATTGTTCCCACTTACTTTCTCATCTGATTCTGAGGGTGTAATTCAGCTCTAGCATTAGGGAGGAAGGATTCTGGAAAATAAAGAGGCATGAAGGCATTTCCAGCAGCACATCAAATAGGGAATTTATGAGTATGTCACAGGGAGATGGTGAGTGAGAAACAGAGGTGGAGAGAAAGTGAGAGGAGGTTTTACAATATTGGTAAACTTTTTAGTTTCTTTTTTCACCTACATTCCACTTTCTTTTTTTCCCTTCCATTGTTAATCTGATATCACTCATTTTTAATTTAGTGTGAATGCATTTCCAAACCTAAGATAGAGTTGCTGGGGGGAGGGCGGGGGGAGGGGAGTGGCGGTCATTTGGAAGAGCTGTCTGGCATGTTGGAAGGTCACTCACTGTTCCTACTCACAGCTACCCTGTAAGAAAAAGGGATCTGGACATGATCTGAGAGAGCACAGGTTATTCTCCTTTATAGGATCCCTGCTTTATCCATTTCTGACTTCTATACTCTTTCCCCTGTAGTTCAAGCTTCTCTTTTCACAACTGCCCCTTTTAGTTCAGTGGTCCTGCTTCCTCCTTCCAAACTGTATAAACACCCAGTAGACTAACACTTTCATCTTTTGCCCCAGAAATACTTTTGTTCTGAATCATTTTGCATCCAGAATATGTGGGGCTGCTGCTGCAGCTGCTGCTAAATCGCCTCAGTCGTGTCTGACGCTGTGCGATCCCAGAGACGGCAGGCCACCAGGCTCCCCAGTCCCTGGGATTCTCCAGGCAAGAACACTGGAGTGGGTTGCCATTTCCTTTTCCAGTACATGAAAGTGAAAAGTGAAAGTGAAGTTGCTCAATCGTGTCCGACTCTTAGTGACCCCATGGACTGCAGCCTACCAGGCTCCTCCATCCATGGGATTTTCCAGGCAACAGTACTGGAGTGGGGTGCCATTGCCTTCTCTGATATGTGGGGCTAGAACTTCTAAAGGTAGGTGAGATGCAGATGAATGTGCTCTGAAACATCTCCGAGGGTGCTAAGTGTATGTGTTGGTCGCTGAGTCATGTCTGACTCTTTGTGACACAGACTGTAGCCCACTGGGCCCCTTTGCCTGTGGAATTCTCCAGGCAAGAATACCATAGTGGGTTGCTATTTCCTTTTCTAGGGGATCTTTCCAACCCAGGGATTGAATCTGGGTCTCCTGCATTGTGGGCAGGTTCTTTACCATCTGGGCCACCAGGAAAGCCCTCCAGAGGGTGCTAGGCGGTAGGCAAATATGAATCAGAGGGTGCATCGTGGCTGGGTGGAGGCCATCAGTCATGTGTGCCAAAAATTTCCCAACAGTTGGCTACTGGGGATTTATGTATTTTAGTGCATTATGTTACTATATTAACATATGTGATTATAGTAAAGATTGAACTGCCAATGTGAACACTTTATGGATACTCAAAAAACAATAAACAGAGTATAAAAACTCTAAGAACAATCGCACTGCGCATTGACTTGGGAGAACTTCTCACTGTTACTTATATCATTGCAATGCACCCCAGGTCGTCTGTGTAAAATTTCATTAAATAAAGTAAAATAATCTCTAAAATGCCTCGTGCATGCCTAGTACATGGCAGGCACACAAAAAATGCAAATACATAACTGATCATATCATCCTATTATATGTTTATCATATTATATACCAATTATATCCTGTTATAATGTAATATATCACTTTATCATTAATAGATGCTTTATGAGATTATCTTTCAGTTCCTTATTGTTATAATTTTCGTATTCCTACCACAGAGTTTTCTCTTCATGCGTTTCCCTAACTGGTGGGTACATTAGTGTGGAGTTTTATTAATCCTACTGAGAATTATAAGTCATATCTTCATCTAAAATTTATGTTCCAAGTTTCTTTAATTCAGAATGTCAGAGTATTTCTGTCATTGACTCAGGAGGTATCTCATTGCCTATCAGTTTCTCTGCTGTTTTGTCTGGATTTATATTTAAGCATTTGGCTTTCATTTTTATCTCAAGTTCAGCCAGGCTGGAAGAATAGAATAGTAATACCAGCTGGCATAGAGCTGAGCCTGTATCAGCATATTGATGCTCCTACATCAGCATATTGATGCTAGTGACACCAAAATGCCTCTCTGTCTCACAAAACCGCCGCACATCGGTATTAAGCAGTGTGGTAACAAAACGGAGCAGATAGGAATCATTTCGTAGAGTAGATACATGGTTACTGTTGGAAGAGAGAATATTTTGCAGTGAGGGGCTGCATTATCACAATGACATGAAACAAATCAATTCCAACTATCTGTAATAAATGAGTATGGGACTTCAAGTCATCAGTGATTAAATATTAAGAGCAGAACGCTTGATTTTGAGTGTAATTGAAACAGAAACTCACCATGATGAAGCTGTTCATAAAAAACTGAAATTATCACTCAATCCTAATAGGTAGGTAACTGGCTAGTTAATTATGTTTTAATTTAATTGACTTTTAATCGAAAGAAAATATATACAGAAAAGTGACCCCATATCCTCGTACAGCTAAATGAATTTTCGTACATCTATCATACTCATGGAACCTCTACTAGGAACACAAAATAGTACATATTGGCAGTATGCACCCCTCCCACCTCCTAACAGTCATTAGCCAAGGCTTTCTCTGCAAAGGTAGCCACCAACCTGAGTTTTAAAGCAGTGCATTAGTTTTATTTGTTTTTGAACATAATTCTATGCCACATTTGAGAGTGGTTTCAAGTGGAGAGTATATTATCAGACATATGTGAAGGGTTATTCTGCAGCAACATGAAGAGCAAATTCAAGACCCAAAGTCCAGAAAAGAGATGACTGAGGGACGTCCCTGGCTGTCCAGTGGTTAGGATTCTGCACTTCCACTGCAAGGGGCATGGGTTTGATTCCTGGCTGGGGAACTAAAATCTTAGACACCTGCAGAGCAGCCAAAATAAAAAAGAATGATTGAAATAGTTCAGTAGAGTAGGACTGGAAAAGAAAAACACAAGGTGTCTGATTTGTATGGAACATGAAGGATCCAGACAGACATGTAGCTTCTAGGCCTGACAACTTGATGGAGGGATTTTTATTCACCTAGGTGTGGCAGGTTTTACAGGAAAAGACCTGAGTTCAGTATTGGACATGCTGAATTTAAGGTGAAATGCGGTGAGGAGATGAGTAGGATTCAAGATATTAGGATGTTCAGTTTAGTTCAGATCAATTGCTCAGTTGTGTCCAACTCTGCGACCCCATGGACCACAACATGCCAGGCCTCCCTGTCCATCATCAGCTCCCGGAGTCAACCCAAACCCATGTCCATTGAGTCAGTGATGCCATCAACCATCTCATCCTCTGGCATCCCCTTCTCCTCCTACCCTCAATCTTTCCCAGCATCAGGGTCTTTTCAAATGAGTCAGCTCTTTGCATCAGGTGGCCAAAGTATTGAAGTTGCAGCTTCAAAATCAATCCCACCAATGAATACCCAGGACTGATCTCCTTTAGGATGGACTGGTTGGATCTCCTTGCAGTTCAAGGGAATTTTCAAGAATCTTCTCCAACACCACAGTTCAAAAGCATCAATTCTTTGGCGCTCAGCTTTCTTTATAGTCCAACTCTCACATTCATACATGACCACTGGAAAAAACCATAGCTTTGACTAGATAGACCTTTGTTGACAAAGTAATGTCTCTGCTTTTTAATATGCTGTCTAGGTTGGTCATAACTTTCCTTCCAAGGAGTAAGCATCTTTTAATTTAATGGCTGCAATCACCATCTGCAGTGATTTTGGTCCCCAGAAAAATAAAGTCAGTGACTGTTTCCCCATCTATTTGCCATGAAGTGATGGGACCAGATGGCATGATCTTAGTTTTCTGAGTGTTGGAATGCAAAATCTTCATTGGTTGAATGTGTAGGGAAGAATACATTAAAGAAATAACTGTGTGAGTGCTGACCCTCAGTACTCCAGCTTGGGCAAGTTGATAATCCCTGAACAGAGAGAACTGATGAGTTTTGGATACACTGAGTTTGAGGGATTTGTGAGGAATCCAAACAAAGATAGGTTATGGGTAGTTGGGTTATGGATCTGGATTCAAAACATGGATTTTTTTTGCAGATTAAAATAAAATATTTTAAATCACTCTGAAAAATATAGAGGGCTCCAGAGACTAGCTATGATTTTTGGTTGACTCCATTTAAAAATGCCCTGAATGTGATATCCAACTAGTCCATGATTAATTGCTGGAAGTAAAACATCATTTGTGGTTTTGTGGAGGGAAAGAACATCAGCATTTTGTCACTGATGACAATGGCATCGTGCCAGTCTTAGAAGCCATTTTAGCCAGTGTTCATCAGAAATCATTCACCTAAATTTTAACTGTGAGGCAATTCAACTCTGCAATTTAGTCTTGAAAATTGCAAGTCTTGAAAATATCAGTTGTTGGTGGGGACACTGCCTTAACCAAGTGATCACATTCAGCATCTCAAAGAGTAGGACAAGGGGCTTCCCAAGTGGCTCAGTGGCAAAGTATCCACCTGCCAAGCAGGAGACACTGGTTCAATCCCTGGGTTGGAATGATCCCCTAGAGAGGAAATGGCTACTCACTCCAGGATTCTCACTTGCAGAATTCCATGGATAGAAGAGCCTGTCGGGCTACAGTCCGTGTGGTTGCAAGAGTCAGATATGGCTTAGTGACTAAACAACAGAGTGAGGCAATGTGGTGTCATGTACCTTCTCATGAGGCACAATCAGATGTTTCCAAAATCAATGATGGAGTATTTGTGGCCAAAATGTTAAGCCTGAATCTGTTCAAAACTCTCAGCCTAATTTCCACTTTAGAGAACTAGATGGAAGAGAGGAATAAGTTAAACAATGTTGTGAGAAACAACCAAACAAATTCAGGAGCTGGCTGCTGCTGCTGCTAAGCTGCTTCAGTTGTGTCCAACTCTGTGCCACCCCATACATGGCAGCCCACCAGGCTCCCCCATCCCTGGGATTCTCCAGGCAAGAACACTGGAGTGGGTTGCCATTTCCTTCTCCAATGCATGAAAGTGAAAAGTGAAAGTGAAACCAGTCCATGGGATTTTCCAGGCAGGAGTACCGAAGTTGGGTGCCATTCAGGACCTGGAAGTATCTCCAATAGCGCCAGCCTGGAAGTCTGTAGGTTAATGCCTTATGGGGAAAAATGATGGGACTGTCCTAGATTAAAAGAGATTCACGAGAGGTAACAACAAAAAACAATGTCAGAGCCTTGACTGGATCCCTGTTTTTAAAAAACAAAAACTACTAATAGTTATTAAGGACATTTTGGGAAACCTGGGAGGAAATTTGAGCATAAGTGTGATATTTAGATACATTGTAAAAGAGTTTAAATTAATTTAATTAAATAATTTTCTTAGTTGTGATGAGGAAACTGGTTATATAGGAGAACAGATTTATTCTTTGCAGATGCACAAAGTTTAAAATGTCTGTGACACAATTTCATATGATTAAAATATGGTGCATAGATCTGGCAAAATTATTGAAAAGAAATTGAGGGTTTAAAAGAGTTCATGAAATTAAAAGATGCTTACTCCTTGGAAGAAAAGTTATGACCAACCTAGATAGCATATTCAAAAGCAGAGACATAACTTTGCCGACTAAGGTCCGTCTTGTCAAGGCTATGGTTTTTCCTGTGGTCATGTATGGATGTGAGAGTTGGACTGTGAAGAAGGCTGAGTGCCAAAGAATTGATGCTTTTGAACTGTGGTGTTGGAGAAGACTCTTGAGAGTCCCTTGGACTGCAAGGACATCCAACCAGTCCATTCTGAAGGAGATCAGCTCTGGGATTTCTTTGGAAGGAATGATGCTAAAGTTGAAACTCCAGTACTTTGGCCACCTCATGCGAAGAGCTGACTCATTGGAAAAGACTCTGATGCTGGGAGGGATTGGGGGCAGGAAGAGAAGGGGGCGACAGAGGATGAGATGGCTGGATGGCATCACTGACTCGATGGACGTGAGTCTGAGTGAACTCCGGGTGTTAGTGATGGACAGGGAGGCCTTGCGTGCTGCGATTCATGGGGTCGCAAAGAGTCGGATATGACTAAGCGACTGAACTGAACTATACTACTCCTTGGAAGGAAAGCTATGACCAACCTAGATAGCATATTAAAAAGCAGAAACATTACTTTGCCAACAAAGGCCTGTCTAGTCAAGGCTATGGTTTTTCTAGTAGTCATGTACGGATGTGAGAGTTGGACTGTGAAGAAAGCTGAACACCAAAGAATTGATGCTTTTGAACTGTGGTGTTGGAGAAGACTCTTGAGAATCCCTTGGACTGCAAGGAGATCAATGATGGACGTGAGTTTGAGTGAACTCCGGGAGTTGGTGATGGACAGGGAGGCCTGGCATGTTGCAATTTATGGGGTCGCAAAGAGTCGGACACGACTGAGCAACTGAACTGAACTGAACTGAACTGAAGAGTTCATTACACTATTCTTCCAAGTTTCATATATGATTAAAAATTTTCAAAATAAAAATTTTTAAATATTGTAAATTAGGAGAGAGCTTAAAATGATATTTGATCTTAGCACAATCATTTTCATGCCATTACGGTCTCATTATATTTATAAATGAACCATGACATCTATCTATACAAGTTATTTCTTGAGTTCTATTTGCACAATTTAATTTCCCTGCACAAGCGCACTTAATTTTTCCTTTATGGTACTGTGAATATACTATAGCTTAATGACTATGTGTGTGAGCTCTGGAGTAACTTCTCTGTTTCAGTTTCCAAATTCATGAATAAGGACTTTGTTCTTTTTACTCTTGTGTCCACAAGTCTTAGAACACACATAGGTGATAGAGAGTGCTCAAATAATACTTCAAAAACTTTCAATTTTGAAAATTTCCAGACTTACAAGAAAGTTATGAAAGTGGTAGAATTCCACTTAGCCTTCACCAAGCATCTTTAAATGTTAGCCTCTTGTATAATCATAGCACAATGATCAAAACAAGGTAAATAACATTAGAAGTGCATAATCTGTATCAAGTGATACTTTTCAAATGAATCTGTAGAATAAATAAATGTTATAATAGTTCCTACCTTAAGCACATAAACCTCAGTAAATGTTCACTATCACCTATAATAAAAGTATTGTTCTGATTACTTCAGCCCTCTAGAGGGGCATAATCTGGTGGGAAGCTGACCTAGGGGATTTGAAGACTCATTTACAGAGCAAACGTTATTTGTGTTTAGCTTTTAGTTTTTCTGGCACTGCTATCATACCTGCCCTGTCAAATTGTCTAGGTTCTGGATCACTCTAGATTAAACATCATAGAGTGTTTAACATAGCACTCCATTCTGTGCTGCAAGGATTTATTCAAACTTTATTGAACCCCCGTTATAAACCCTGAGCAAACCCATGACCGAATGATCAACCAACCAACCAAATATATGAACAAACAGGCTAACAACCAAACCAAACAAAAAAACAAATACAAAAGCCTTTCCCTTCAAGGAGCTTTCAGTCTAGTTGGTATAAAAGATAAACAGCCAGTGATAAAAATAACTAGTAAAGCAAATGTAATCACAGAAGTCAGTTCTCCAACACCCCAGTGGATGTTTCAGGGAACCAGGAGAAAGCTGCTGGCCACAGGTAACAACAATTACGGAGAAACTAGCAGAATTCTGAGGAAGTTGGTCTCATGTTTCCACCAAAACAAAGCGGCACTGCCTGAGAATGTTGGGTTTCCTCATCTTGGAAGGATCCTGCCTCAAAGATCAGATGGAGTCTTAAACAGCCCTTTACATGCTGGCTCAGGGCTTCCTGCATCAGGTTGATGATTTGCTTCCTGATTTTAGCATCTCTGACTCTTGGTGACACCTCCTCTCCCTTCCCTGTCATCAGATCTTTCTGGACTTTAGACCAGCAGGGATATTGGCCTGTATTACCATGACAAGGTGGTTTTAAATCCTTCCAACATCAATATAATATCACCTGAGCCCATTCTGGGCTCCAATTCTGTGTCTGCTGGGTGATGGCGCAATGTTTCACTTGTCACCATAAAGTAATATGTAAAGTAAATAGACATTCTTGGACTTCCTGGAATTATTGTATGAGACGGTTCTTTTCTTAACTTTCTGTAGATGGCTCTCTCATGCCATGTATAAACGGGGACTACACCATACTCAAGCAAAAAAAGCAATAACATTATTCTCCATTTGCTGCTCTTCAATGCACCGCTGCGATTTCTGGGTGCTGAATTTCCAGTAAGGATAAGAAAGACATATTGCACAAGTTCTAGTATTATATTCAGCTTTAGCCAAATGAGGATTGAGGCTCATGTCCCTATTAAAATCAAATCCTGATATATTTCAAATGCAATAAAACAAAACTGGAAAATATACTGATAACTAAGACCCAGACATTCCCAGGCCATCAGGATATCTGATTCATGCTTTGGGAAATACAATAAATCACATTCTGATTATAGCATTTCAAATTGGTGGACTAAAGAGTCCATTATGAATTAAATATTTTCTTCTCAAAAACATTGAGTCTATATAACAACTTATCATTTTCATGATTTTAAACATAGCATTTAAATTACAGTCATTTAATCACAGAGTCCATGCAATTGCTTATTTTGAACACAACTATGGTGAACATGTAACAGTTACTTTTCAGTAACATAAATGAACATCTCGTATCTTTTCTCTTTAATTTGAATATGTAAAATTTTCAACTGAGCTGATTTATCTGGTGTCATAGTTATAAAACATCCAGGAAATAGCTTTAAAATCAATGCAAAATAAAAAGGTATATATAAATGAGTGAATAAAAAAAAATGCAGCCATGAGCTATTAAACATGTAGTTAAAATGGATTTATCACTTTTGGCTTTGATTTTTTTCCCTCTCTGTTATTGAATCATTATAGGGATCCCTTGAGTTCAATTATAATTATACACATGCACATTATAATGTTTCACATATACATACAGTACATATATAGTCTTTAAAGCTGAAATAATAGAACAATATATATGCAAATTTAAATGTGTAAAATCCAGGTAATTAAAAATTATGATTCCCTAAGCAGCATTAACATACAGATAGTTATGAATCACTGCCCTGTATATTAAATTTATATCACAATACATCTCAGTGCCGAGGTGG
>SJYC01078239.1:0-12694 GCA_006408675.1 Madoqua kirkii | reverse complement strand
GGAACAATATATATGCAAATTTAAATGTGTAAAATCCAGGTAATTAAAAATTATGATTCCCTAAGCAGCATTAACATACAGATAGTTATGAATCACTGCCCTGTATATTAAATTTATATCACAATACATCTCAGTGCCGAGGTGGATTTATGGTGTATGTGGTGAATTCTTTAAACTTCATAACTTACATTCTTAAAGTATTAGGCATAGATAGATGTCTACGTTTAATAATTCTATTCTATATTTATAGGCTTTCTTTGTGTCCTGGACAGTCAATCACTTCCTGCACTGGATCCCCTGCCATGCAAAGTAGCCCTAGATGATTGCATAAGTTTAAAGGGCTATAGTGACATCTCACGTCCCTGTTCCCTTGGCCACAGATGAGATAAAGGGTGGATAGGCTCCCTCCCCAGCTTTCTGCAATGAATGGATTTGTCAAAGGCCTGAGTGGTGATTAGAACTGAGAATTTTGCATAAGAGAAGAACAGGTAACTCATTAGAATAATCATATTCTCTGATTGATTTTGAATGTGAGCTTCAGGAAAAGCTGAGCAGTTGGTAGGTGGAACAAAATTATTAAAAAGATGAGAAGAAGCTGCAAGATATCAATAGCGGGAAATTGTTAGAAGGATCCATAAAGTTTGTGTTCCCTGAGATGGCAGCAAGGTAAGCTAGTTGCTAGAGCTGGTTCTCCACAGTCTTCCAGGTGAGACTCTGTTATGAGCTGAACTGTGTTCTCCCCAAAGAAAATGGGTGCCCATGACAGCTCAGTTGGTAAAGAATCCTCTTGCAATGCAGGAGACCCTGATTCAATTCCTGGGTTGGGAAGATCCGCTGGAGAAGGGATAGGATACTCACTCCAGTATTGTTGGGCCAAAACAAATGTAGAAGTCCAATCACCTGGTCCCTGTGATTGGGACCTTATTGGAAAAAGGGTCTTTGCAGATGTCATCAAGTTAAGATCAGGCTGTTAGGGTGGGCCCTATTTCTTGTGACTGGTGTCCTCATAGGAAGGGAAGAACGCCGTATGAAGGTAGGGAAGGAAGGGAAAAACACCTTGAAGAATATGAAGATGGAGGCAGAAGCTGAAATGCTGCAGCTGCAAGCCAAGGTATCCTAGGAATACCCAGGAGCTGGGAAAAGGCAAGGAAGGGTTCTCCCTTACAGGTTTAAGGCACCTTGGTTTCTGGCTTCAAGTCTCCAGAACTATGAGATGATACCTTTCTGTTGCTTTAAGCCTCTCAGTTTGCGATACTTTGCTCTGGCGGCCCTAGAAAACCAATCTGCCTCTTTGAGTCAGCTTGCCCAGGTTTCCTGTCCTCTCGTGAAGGAAGATTGGTTGTCTGACTCCTAACAGTACCAGTGAAGTTGCTCAGTTGTGTCTGACTCTTTGTGACCACATGGAGCCTACCAGGCTCCTCCATCCACGGAATTTTCTAGGCAAGAGTCCTGGAGTGGGTTGTAATTTCCTTCTCCTGGGGATCTTCTTGACCCAAGGATCGAACCCAGGGCTCCCACATTGCAGGCAGACGCTTTACTGTCTGAGCAACCAGGGAAGCCCTGTCTGACTCCTGGATCCCATCAAATATGAAGTGAACAGACTCTACGATCCTTGCAACCAAAATATGAGTATCAACTGGATCCAGGAGTAGGACTGTATGAAACAGAGGCCGACAGAAACTGAAAGACACGTGGAACTGGTTATAGCGATGAGGCAGGATAATGGCAATGAGAGTTCCCTTCATATCTTGGCTGATGTGCTGGTCGTCTGCACTGTATGGTGACGGAAGAACTCATTAAGCCATAACATGCTGTTTCTAGATACTTATGTAACATGTCCACCAAAGGTAAGTCTTAGAGGGTTTTTGTAACTCTAAAGACGAGCTTCCCTGGAGAAGGAAATGGCAGTCTACTCTGGTGTTCTTGCCTCTGGTGTTCCGCAGACAGAGGAGACTGGTGGGCTACAGTCCACGGGATCGTAAAGAGTCGGACACGACTGAGCACACACGGAGGTCCAGAAGGCCTATAGAATTGTAGGGTCAGCTGAATTCCTGATTAGTCCATATCCCCGTGCAAGATTTTAGGGCATAGGTGGCAGAGTTTGGAATCCAAATAATGAGAAAATCTGGGAAATAGGAGGGTTTAAATGCATTGCTCAAGCTCATAACAATTTTACGGTATGTGCATTTTACCACAGTTTAAAAAAATGAATAAAAGCACTTAGCTTATTATGCGTCAGGCAAAGAGAAGTGAAGTTAGTTATTTGAAATGTGAAAGGATGTATCTAGGATTATATGTGTCAACATTTAAGGCTGAAGTTGGAATGAGATCAGTGCCAAAGGCCTTGTATTCTCCACCAAATGTAATCTATTGAACCAATGAAGGATTTGTCCCTGTGGACGTTTTATTATTACAATGTGCGTGTTTTGCCAAAATGTCGTCGTGGAGAATGGAACAAAAATTTAGGATAGTCTAATCTTTATGATCTCAACAAATGGAGAGTGTCTTATTGCATCTAATATTTTGGAAGTACTGTGGAAATAAAATGATAAAAGACATAAAGAGGTAGTGATCAAGTATTTATTTACTTTTTAATACATTGCCTAAAAGAACTCACAGAATTCAGTTCCATAGTGTTTACGTGAAATAGGCAGTTTATCTGAAATATGGGCTTCCCTGGTGGCTCACATGGTAAAGAATCTGCCTGCCGTGTGGGAGACCTGGGTTTGATCCCTGGGTTGGGAAGATCCCCTGGAGAAGGGAGTGGCTACTCACGCCAGTGTTCTTGCCTGGAGAATTCTATGTACTGAGTAGCCTGTCAGGCTACAGTCCATGGGGGTCGCAAAGAGTCAGACACGACTGACTAGCACTTTACCTTAAATATGAAAGGGTAATTTGACTTTTCTAGCCCCTATATATCCTGTGTATCCCTGTTGCCAGTCTGTTGCTTAAACAGAGGATTCAAAACAAAGGTGAAAACCTTAGTGTTGTCATGTCCTATCTTTGTCCCATTCTCTGGGTGTCCCCTTTTTCTAAATATAATTGAATGTTAGACCTAAGCTTGATTCCTGAAAGAGAAGGGAAGATAAAGGATTCTTTGTTTTTCTCTTGGTAGAATAAAAATCATACCAGCCTGTAAGCTCTTTCCTTTGCCCCCACATCAAACCAACCAACCAATGAGCCAACAAATCCAAATTCTTGTACTAAAAGCTCCTTTGCTTGTCTGAGCATCTTCTCACGTTATTCAGAGATTAGGCCCATTCTAGAGACAAATTTTTCACGCTTCATCAAGAAAACGCACATGTTTAGAAGATGCTAATTATTGAGGATAGGCGAGAGACGGGAAATGAGGAACAGACATTTTTCAACGGGCAACTCTTCTTTTAAAGCTTTCAATCTCAGCATGATGTAGGAAGGACTATCTCCATGTTACAGAAAGGTGTTTACTCAGTCTAGATCACTCAGCTAGTGAGTGACAGAGCTTGTTCTGTCTGACTTCAAGTTGGGTGTTTTTTCTATATCACCCAGGCGCTCACATTAAGGGAGTGTGTATGCAGGGATAAAGTGGATTTTTATTTAACAATTTCCAAAAATATCCTACTTCCCTCAGATTTTGCAACAGCTAAAACCTCTTTCCTTAGGATAGTTCACTAGTATCCAGGCACACACAAACACACACATACCCCATAAGTCATAAAAATGAAAACAATGCTCTAATTGGTGATTTCCAAGTTTCCCAAGTGTCTCTGATATTTATAATACATCAGCTTATGCCAGTGATGCCTTTTTAGGCTTAGCAGCTGGTTTTTTATTTAACAATTTCCAAAAATATCCTACTTCCCTCAGATTTTGCAACAGCTAAAACCTCTTTCCTTAGGATAGTTCACTAGTATCCAGGCACACACAAACACACACATACCCCATAAGTCATAAAAATGAAAACAATGCTCTAATTGGTGATTTCCAAGTTTCCCAAGTGTCTCTGATATTTATAATACATCAGCTTATGCCAGTGAATGCCTTTTTAGGCTTAGCAGCTGGATGGTGCATATTTTGAAACAGTGATGATAACCAACAATGATAAGGCTCCCATTGAAGCTGTCTAATATTTGATTTTATATGAAGCACTGCCTTTGAATTTAGAAAATCTTTAGTAAGCTGATCTTGGAAAAAATAGACCATTCTTTAATCAAGACATATGATGCAAGCTTTGCTATTTTAATTTTACTGTATCTGCTTTCTCTTTTGCTTATTAATCAAAAGCAATTCTGTTTCTTGGCTTGGAAGAGATGATGCTAACAAAATATACTGTAATTGTTTAGAAGTGATTTTCTCCCGAGATCCAGGAAGCTTAAGTAGTTGAGTTTCCTATTACTTTCTGCCCCCTGGGTTTTACATCAGTTCTGCACTGACTTTCTTGTCTAGTGTGTTTGTAGTAGTAAACGATTAGGCAGGGGAGGCTCCAGGGGACTGTTCTTGGCAGGAGCAGGTTGTGCTTAACTACCTTCTACTTGCATGCACCTGATGCAGTCGGTTATTAACAGGGTTTGTGGAATCAATGAGTACAATATCTCTTTGCTTAATAGGTGTACGCAAAGGAAAAAAAAGATGTAATAACATTTATCTGCAGGTGCGTCCTATGGTCTTAATCCAAGAAACAGAATTTTGTAGAGTTCTTGACAGCTGTTTTCCTTGTTCTCTGTTTTCATTGCACAGGTTGAGCCATGAATATTCAAAACATGGTCTGCCTGACTATGCCACCCATGGGAAAAATCAACAAGAAGTGATGTATATGGTAGAAAGGAATGGGCGACAAAGGCTATTGCAAATAGAGAGGTAGGAATTAAGTATAGACAAGCTGGAATAATGGGAGAGACCATTAGGGCAGGATTTTACAAGATGATAGCTTGATGCCAAGCTTTACTACCAAGTTTAATATCAACCAGTGCTCTTGAAGGGCTTCCTTGGTGGCTTAGAGGGTAAAGAATCCCCCTCAATGCCGGAGACCTGGGTTCGATCCCTGGGTTGGGAAGATCCCCTGGAGGAGGGCATGGTAACTCACTCCAGTATTCTGGCCTGGAGAATCCCATGGACAGAGGAGCCTGGTGGGCTACAGTCCATGGGGTCACAAAGAGCTGGACCCAACTGAGCGACTAACCACATGGCCAGTGCTCCTGAATACATGAAGGACCCTGATGGTCTACAGTTCATCCACACTGTCTGAATGCTGGAGATGAAGCCAAGTTTTGTGACTGTTTACAGAAAATTTGAAGTATAAGTTTTTGTAACCTTGTTTTATCATCTTTCTAGTGAAGAAACTATTTACCTTTCCTCCCTCTCTTTTCCTTTCCTTCTTTTCCATCCTTACCTTTCTCTTCTGTCTCCATCTCCTCCTCCTCTTTTTTTTTTGACTCCTCTTCCTCTTCTCTTTCTGAAGCTCTGAGGCCTTCTTTGCTGCTAGTTGGGAAGAAAAATTGGAGACAATGAAAGACACGTGTGTCTTTTTTTAATTGGAGCTACAATGTTGTGTTAGTTTGTGACGTACAACAATGCAAATCAGCTGTATGTATACATATATCCCCTCCCTCTTGAGGCTCCCTCCCATCCACCCCACAACCCATCCCATCCCTCTGGGTCATCACAGAGCACCAAGCTGAGGTCTCTGTGCTATACAGTTAGTGGAGTCTTCATGATAAACAGGGAGGGAGAACTTCGGAAGGAAAAATCTAGTTAAGGAGTTGAAGGCTAGAGGAGTGATTGCCCACAAGAGGCTGGGAGAGGGAAAAAGAAGTATGTTCTGATGCAGAGGGCTACAGAAGTATGCAGGTAAATGGCAGAGGGAACTTCTGGAAGGGGAGGAAGGAAATGCATGGTAAAGTTTGCTATGGATGCACAGCATAATCTCTGTATCTATAGATTGTGTTAGTCACTCAGTCGTGTCTGACTCTTGTGACTGCATGGACTGTAGCCCACCAGGCTCCTCTGTCCCTGGAATTCTCCAAGCAAGAATATTGGAGTGGGTTGCCATTTCCTCCTCTAGGGGATCTTCCTGACCCAGGGATTGAACCCGGGACTCCTACATTACAGGCAGATTCTTTACCATCTAAGCCACCAGGATATTTCTCCGTATCTATACTTCCCAGTCAAACTACTGAATGCTGCGTGTGTGTGTGTGTGTGTGTGTGTGTGTGTGTGTGTGTGTATCTGTCATGTCAATAAAGACTACTGGGCATTAGGTAAAAGCAGAACTGACCCAGTAAGACCCAAGGAAATTTTTTTCTTTAATTCCTATCCTCTGTTTGCAGAAATGTTATAAAAATTATTTAAAAATAGGAATTACTTGGAGCCTCCCTGGAGGGGAAGTGCTGCCAGTGCAGGGGGTACAAGTTCGATCCCCGGGGAACTAAGATCCAGCATGCCATGCAATATGGCCAAAAGATTAAAAAGAAATTAGCTTTTTAAATTAAAAAAAGAGAAAAATAGGAACACTTCCTTGAGTGTCCTCTAAATGACCCACTACAGTCAAAGGAGACTACTCACAGCTTCCTGGGCATTTTGCCCCTTCTTGCTAAGCTGCTAAGTCACTTCAGTTGTGTCTGACTCTGTGCGACCCCACAGATGGAAGCCCACCAGGCTCCCCTGTCCCTGGGATTCACCAGGCAAGAACACTGGAGTGGGTTGCCATTTCCTTCTCCAATGCATGAAAGTGAAAGGTGAAAGTGAAGTCGCTCAGTTGTGTCTGACTTAGCGACCCCATGGACTGCAGCCTACCAAGCTCCTCCATCCATAGGATTTTCCAGGCAAGAGTACTGGAGTGGGGTGCCATTGCATTCTCCTTTGCCCCTTCTTATCTCTGTACTTTTGTGCTTCTGTTTTAACCTTAATATCCTCTGTCACTTCCATTCCTCCAGGCCATTAAAATCCTTCTAAACTTACAAAGTTTAAATACCAACTTTTCTTTAAAGCCTTCTCTGACTCCCTGGCTGGAAATTATTTTCCTCTTTAATTCCTATCCTCTATTTGCAGCTCTTTCAACTCCTTGTCCTGTATTATAGCCACACAAGTGGTTGTCTCTATTCTGAGCATGTGAACCCCTCCTATGAAGATATTCTTTTCTATGCATCCCTGAGTCCAACCTAAATCCTCAATCAGTACACTTAGCAGATGCTCAGTAAACATCTAAAGAGCAATACATGCTTGGTTCACCAACTATAGTGGTTTTTTTGTTGTTGTTTGCATTTTCATTTAGAATTTATGGGTTATTTTTTAAAAGCTATTTTGTGGGTAAAATTTCCTTCCCAAAGTACAACCCTGAGAGGTAACTTTGGCAATAACAAATTGCAACCGTCATTAGAGTTCTAAAACAAGGAAGTTGAAAAAATAATAAAGAAGTCCTTTAGAGGATATTATTTGTATTTCAATAACTAAATTATAATAGGTGCTCATCATTTGGGAAATATATTTACAAAGTAAAATTGTGTGGAAGTGAAAGACAGCAAATGTGTCATTCTAAAGAATTTTATGAGCCTGGAAGAGGGTCCTTGCTGTTATCTATCTGTGTCTTAAATTAAAAGAAGAACTGTAAAATGCAAATTACCCGAGTCAGAAAATGTAAGTAGCCTGAGGTGATAATTAGAGGCGGTTTTCATATTTCCCCTGTGGAAAGAATGGATACTCATGGCTATGCACATTTCTCAGTTTTCAGATTGTCCCTGTGGCCTCTGGCAAAAAGTTAGAAGAGAAATTCTGACTTGAGACACTGCTTGGAAGAAATAATAGGCTCTCAGAGAAATGCACACAGCTATATATATCAACACAGATGAATTTCAAAAACACATTGATTAGTGAAAAAGCAAATCACAGAAGAAAGTGGACAGGATAAGTCCCTTACATAAAGTTAAAAAAACAGAGCAAACAAAACAATATGTGTTGAGAGATATATGTATAGTGTTAAACCTTAGAAAATAGAAAATCATACAAAATTGAAGAAGTGAACTTTATACCTCTTTGAAGAGGTGGAAGGGAAGGTAAATTTAGGAGGGAATAACATGGGGCTTCAGAGATACAAAAAATATTTTCTTTCGTAAGCTGGCTGGGTGGCTTTGTAGAACTATATCTGTATGTTATGTACATCTTTGTGTATATGATATTATTAATGCTTAAATATAAATATAAATCATAACTCCACAGTCCTGTTGCAAAATTGGTGTGTGCATATATATATATGCACATATATATATATATATATATATCAGCTTGGTAAGGAGTTGTGTCAAGGGTTATGCCAGAGTATAGGGTAGATATAGCATTTGAGACTATCACCTTTAGTCAAAGTGTTGTGGGCAAAACATTTTAAAATGAAAGTATACTGCAATATCTAATGGGATAAAACAAAGCACTTGCATGAGGTTTCTAAGATAAAATACATGTCTTGCCAAGAAAGTTGTTGTTTGCTGTGAGCCATTTTAAGCTTGAGCCCACATCAGGCAAGATGCTCATTCATTGTCCTCTATGGTAATGGATGGTGCAGGGAAAGAATGTGGGAAGCAGTCAGAGAAAGGTGTGTTGCCTGAGCCAACAAGGAGAGTAGATTCAAGCCTTGTCTCAGAATACAGCAAAGGGGTATTTATAAATACAACCCTGTAGCATATGGTGTTACATAAACTTGCTTCCTTTTTGCTATTTTAGAGAACACTGAGCAAATTCCTTGGGAGTCAGTCCCTTTGCAGAAATGGCTGCTGTTTCTGGTGCCCCCTAGAGGTTATTGGTGATACAATAATAAATTAGTTTCTAGTTCTCAAGTGACATTTGTACCAAGCCATTCAGGAGAGTTTATAGGGACATATAATACACCTCAGACTGAAGAGCTATTAACAAGGAAAAGGAAACTTTGGGATTCAAGAAACAGGCATCCTTAAAATGCAGAAAGACTTTCTTCCTATCTTTTGTCCAAATACGAATTGAGCTGTCTCTTGCCAAAATAAGGGATGTCAGTCTTCCTAATCTATGCACATAATGAGTGCATACAGACCAGAGTAAAAGTTGTCTTTCTAGATGAGCAGGGTAAGGATATTCAGGAAGTCTAGGTTCAATCATTCTGCAAATATTTATTGAGTGTTCAATATGTGCTAGGCACTATGATGGCCAATGGAGTTACACTGATGAGTAAAAACATCATTACTGCCCTTTGGACAGTGATGCCCTTTACTAGATGTATGTCTAATACAGAAGAGGGGAATAATTAACCAAATAACATGCAAATAAATATACAGTTAAAAGCGGTGAAAATGCTGTGGAATGAAGGTACGTGGTGCTAGAAGAAGAGGTGTTGTATAAGAGAAGGGTTAGATGTGGTGAACGTCTCTGAAGAAACGACGTTTAAACTGAGATCTGAAGGAGAAGTAGAAATTAACTTTCTGCATTGTGGAATGGTGACATTGTGTTCTAGGAGAGACACCGTACGTGCCAAGGTCCTGAGGCAAGATGCAATATCCAGGGTACAGTCTAGAAAATGAAAGAAGACCCTTGTGCCTATAGTACAGATAGTGAGGGGGCCCAGGCAAGCATAAAGAGGGCCTTGCGGGCCATTTTAGGGATTTAGGTCATTATCTTCAAAGCAATGAGAAGCATTGTACACAGGTGAATAATATGGATCAGATATATGAGGAGAGTATTATAACTTGAGGTTAAAGAATAGATGGAAAGACACAGAATCAGGAAAAACAGAATGAATTGTGAACCAAAGCAGTGGATAGTGGTAGTTCAGCTTATTATGTTCTAAAGAGTATTTACAAGGTTAAATCTACAGGGCGAGTGGTGTCATTGGAAAAGAAGCAGTTGTCATTTGTTATTTCTGGGAGAAGGAGGTAGTGTTTGGTAATTGTGTGGTTGCACGGTGTTCAGGCTTGTTTATAGAGTGGCGTAGTTTTTATCTTGTTCATAATCATGGAGTCCTCACATGATGATGATATTAGGGGATCTGTTTATATAAAACAGGAAAACACCCTGGCTTAGCTGGTAGCCATAAAGCCAGCTACCAGCAGACAGCTGTCAATGCTGTTTTCCTTTCTTACCAGACATGTTGGGATCAGGTCAGGGTAGGGATAACAAAATGGTCAAGGGTAGATTAGGAATGAGGAATGGAATGGGAGTTAGAAACTCAAACAGAAAAAAAAAAAAAGAGAGAAAAAACTAGTATACACAGACATAGTATGTCTGCCACACTTGTTCAGCTCAGAAAGGCCCATCAATCATTTTATAGAATGATTTTTCTTTATTTATTCTTTCCTTTATTCATTCTCTGAAAATTCGTTTGTCCTTGAATGGACAACCTTTTTCCAGTTATTTTATTTCTTTCTCCTTCCTTCCATAACCTCATTCATTAAATCAAACTATTTCACCCAATAACTAACCAGTCAATATTTTATTATGTATCAGGCACTGGGCTAGTGCATACTTTCCTATTGCAATAGAACAAATTATCACAAACACAGTGGTCTAAAACAAGTCATAATTCCGTAGGTAATAAGTCCAGGCTGGATTCTCCGATTAATCACTCACAATCACTCACTAAAATCAAGCTGTCATCTGGGCCAACTTCCTGTCTGGAGGTGTCGAGGGAGAATCTGCTTTCTAGCTCATTCAGGCTTTGACAGAATCCGGCTCCTTCAGGCTGCGTGACTGAGGTCCCAGTTTTCTCACTGGCTATTGGTCAGGGACTACTCTCAGCTTTTGGAGGCTGCCTGCTGTTCCGTGCCACGTGGTCCCTCATGGACAATTCACGACATGATTATTGCGGCTTTTTCCAGGTTAGCAGAAATGAATCTCTCTGATTTCTTCCTCTACAACCAGCTGGAGAAAACTTTCTGCTTTCAGAGAACTCAGGTCTCACTTGAATTATCTCCTTTTTGCCATTTAACATAACAGAATCACCACTTCTGCCACACTCAGCAGGATGGGATGAAACCAGGGCAAGGGGCATTGGGAGTCAGCTTGAACTCTGCCTGCGTACGTGCATGTGTGCCGAGCCTCTTCGGTTCTGACTCTTTGTGACCCCATGGACTGTAGCTTGCTAGTCCTCACTGTCCATGGGATTCTCCAGGCAAGAATACTGGAGTGGGTTACCATTTCCTTCTCCAAGGGATCCTCCCGATCCAGGGATCGAATCTACATCTCTTGTACCTCCTGCACTGGCAGGTGGATTCTTCAATAGCACTAACTGGGAAGTCCAAAATTCTGCCTGCTGCTGCTGCTTAGTCGCTTCAGGTGTATCCAACTCTCTGTGACCCCGAGGACTGTAGCCCTCCAGGATCCTCTGTCCATGGGGTTTCCCAGGCAAAAATACTGGAATGGATAGCCATTCCGTCCTCCAGGGCATCTTCCTGACTTAGAGATAGAGCTTAGGTCTCCTGCATTGCAGGCAGAGTCTTTACCACTGAGCCACCCCAGAAACCCCAAATTCTGCTTACCTCAGCTACAGAGATCAGTAATCAGTAGAGGCTGCCTACAATCAGTTCACAGTCTCACTTGGTAGTCATACGAATGTAATTTAAATACAGAATGGTACTAGGGCTACATCTCATCCTCTGCCACTGTGAAGATGGGAAGGTTGGATGGCATCACCAACTCAGGGGATATGAACTTGAACAAATTCCGGGAGATAGTGGAGGACAGGGAAGACTGGCGTGCTGCCGTCCATGGGGTCTCAAAAAATCAGACATGACTTAGCGACTAAACAACAATTAGAGCTACTTAACAGTAGTGAGGTGGAAGAGAGCAAGGGATAATTAACTTCACCTGCAACAGAAGGCTTCTGGCGTGTACAGGTGGCTTTACGGGAGAGGAGATGTTTCAGCTGAGTGTGGAAGGGTAAGATGGATCCTGAGTGGAAGACTCCTGATCGACCTATGCCAGGAATTGTGTGTGTCGAGGGTTGAGAGAGGCACAGGTCTTTGTCACCAGAGTGTGGCAGAGGGAGACAGGGGTCTTGAAGACCCAGTCTAGAGAGATAAGTATGCAGATTGGTTTGAGTAAGTAGCCATTGTCTGAAGCTTGCTCTTCCATTTTGTGTTTTTTGCAAATACAACTTCTCACAACAAAGACCCATTAGACAGATGTTTCAATTTCTTCCCCACTCCCCACCCCCAGGGGAACGAGATGTTTCTGCATTTGCTACATTAGGACATAGGACAGTACTTTATTGTTAGATACGTAAATGATGTATCATTGCCTTATAAAATCACAAGAACAACACTTAATGCTTAAGAGCGATTCAGTGGGAAGAAGCATCCACAGACAGCTCCATTCTGTGAAGAGAGGAAAAGGAAAGAGCAACTATTTTGAAACACCTTTTCTGCAAAAAAAGTATATTGAATTTGGGTGTCTGGAGCACAGTTAAGAATTAATTGGATGAAGCCCCATGCATTTCATAGCCTGATTTTAAAAACACTTATTATGTTTTTAATTGAATAAAGATAGATACACATTTCTGAGGTTGTGTGTAGGAACTTGACTTGAGTTTGGATAGGCAGGTTTGTAGCTACATTAAACAGTTGTGGGGTTTTTTTGTTGTTGTTGTTTGTTTTTCACTTAGAATATGCATTTTTGATAAAATACAAAACTAGAACAATAAAGAGAAGAGTTGAAAGCTTTAAGAAAATTCTCTGAAGATCATAAGTGTTTACTAACTGCTCAA